>SNQJ01S0284874.1:0-11023 GCA_010110895.2 Picea sitchensis | reverse complement strand
ATGGGTGTGTCTACCTTGGGAAAGAGAGTAATCTGATATTTTGGTTTTGTTTGCAATAACCTTTCTAGTCCTGAGTTCTTTGGACTCCACTTAATCTCACTTATATGATTCCTCTATAGTATTATAGTGTATTTTGGCCATTGGATTCCCTTTTGACCTCATACATTGGGGGGAATTTGTTATAGCATTATTTGATCATCACTAACCATTAATGACCTTTTTGGCCAAGATATTTCCATATGAGTATTTTTTCTCCAACAAAATAATTTTAAATGATCTTTATTTTGTATCTGAACTCTTCCTTAAGGAAACAAGCATATTATATGCACTTTTCCCTTCAAGCAAGGCGTGCATATTGTTGTTCCTGAGTTTACACTTTTCCTTTCCAATGCCTAGTGATTTTTAATCTAGCAAATCAAAAGCCTCTTCACAATCTTCCTTTATTTCTTTGGCCATTTTCTTACTATCGCCTATATTGGCCTCCCGTGCCTTTAGTATGATATCACCCCTTATTTGTTCTGTGATAGCTAATCTGGGAGTTGCTGGTACCTCTTCCCTAGCTGAAGATACGACTGCCTTTTGAAAGGTGGTTCGGGCCGCAGTGGCCTCTTTTTCCCTGAAACCAATATTATCTAATGATTGACCCATCTCTCGAAAGTAATCTTGGATAATCCCTACATTATAAAATGGGCTTTGTTGTACTGCTTCCAACTTCTGATGCACTTCCAATGCCTGGGCTTGAAACAATGCTATATTTACAACCTGACTTTCAGTAGAACTCAATTTAGCTTGCAGTTGCCTTACTAATTTTTCTTGCTAGATGACCTGCCCTTGGCTTGCTTGAGAAGTCTTTTGTACTTCTTCAAGATCAGATTTAAGTTGTTGAATCTCTTGTCTATCTTTGGCTCTAGCTTGTTCAAGTCCTTTGCTAACCTCATTTTTTATATTATTCTCTGCATTCCTTATTTGATCTCGCAATTGTTTTATCAATTGATTCCTCTGCCTTAGCCTTTCTTTCATATCATCAACAGAAAATAAGTTGGTCGTTGCAAAAGCTCCTAAAGAGCTTGCCACCTCTATAGAAAAATCTTCTTCTTCCAAATTTTTCCCATCTAATAATACTATGTGCGTTTTTATCATTGCACCCTCTCTCATGTGCATTTCTTTCTTCACCACTGCCTTTCTTTTCTTACTGAAAAAGAACTCAGTGGGAGGTATCTCCTCGATAGAGATAGGCGTGAAATTGCTTATGAATATTGCCTTTGTATTAGGGTTTCCCCTGGTGAACTGTAATGGTGTGACAACCTCAATGGGGTTGCCGATTTCTGTGGAATAAATTTTCCTGGCTTCTTCAGTATTTGATTTCTCAGGAGAAGACGATGGTTTATCTTCTCCGTTCTTTGTTATTGTCTCTTCTTGATCTTTTCCCTAGTTGTCTAGTATCTTTGTCTATGGGATACTTCCCTTCTGAGTCAAGACCTCAACTTTCTCCTGATTTTCCAGGGTTTCTTGTTTGGCAGAGCTTTCGAATTCTGGGTTTTGAGTCTCTACTTTTTGTGTACCTGGAGATTTTAGGCTTTGCCCTTGTAATACTTTGGGTAGGTCGCTTCTCTGGTGTTTTTGGAAATTGTAAAACTCAGCCATTTCACCAGGTAGCAGAGCTCGCACTCGGCTCAGAACTTCTTGGTAAGATCTTACCCCTCGTAACATTTCGTCATGAGGGGACTCTTCATGTTCATATTTTTTAAGATTGCATCCGGCCATATGGTTTCCTACAACCCTCTCTGGTTCATGCTTCTTGAACTCAATGCTAACCAACTTTATCTCTTCTAAAGCTATAGCCTCCACCCTGGAGTGTCTGAAATCTAATAAAGAAAATGAACCAATAGACAAAGGAAAAGATGGCCATACCTTTTTCTACACAGCTTTTAGCTCTTTGCTAATCCCGCCAAGTACAGTTTGTCGTGCAACTTCACGGCACACCATTCTATCTGGTAAAAATTGTGGTAATGCATATGAAGGGACCGAGCAGCCGAAAACTCTGATATAAGAGAAATGTTCCTCTATGTACCGGTCTGCCACTTTACCCAGGCTAGCCATAACCTTCTCTGAAATTCTTGGCGGTGGGTGACCAAATATAACAATATGCATTGGCACCACTACCCAGTTAAAGATTTCATAAAAGAAATCTTTTGCTTTGTCTTCCCAGAGCTTCGAATGGTAATCATGAATTGGTTTTGCATTGTTTGGAGTCCAACTCCAGCTCTTCAGCGGGAAAGGTGTCATGAAGAAGATAGCATCCATAACATAAGCTGACATAAAGAATGGATTTGGTTTCCCTTTGGCTTTCTTCGTTTGGTATTCTGAGATTTCACCAGCCATATTATCTGACAATATCTTTGCCCAGTCAAAAGAAAATCCTTCCGCAACCTAGTGAATAATGGGAACCCATGGTAGGTAGAAATGGGTCGTGTTCTCTTTCCCATAAATTCTTCACAGCATCATGGCTATATACATGAATTGTGGTTCAAGCAATGAGATGGAATATACGTCGTGAGATTCGGCTCTGAATTTTTCAGGGTGTGAACACCAATCTTTGATTAGGTCGGAAAGACTTTTTCCAAACTGATCACACTCCTTATTACTAAAATTCTCTAGAAAAATGGCGTTATAAACGAAGTTTGATGTTGTAAACAATTTATACATGACCTGTATGTGTTCGGGTCGAAACGACCCAACAGCTACTTTCTGAGAGTTGAATATCGTTCGAGTCGGGATATCTACATGATCCATCCGCGCCCATTTAATCATGTTGGTGCAAGGTTAAACACTCGGCCTAGTTTCTATCTTATGCATTTATGCTTGAGCGATAATCTTGTATTTGGTAAATAAGTTATCCTTTTCATTGTCGCTTGAGTCATCAGGACAATTTACCACTTCGTATTGTATGGTGTTGAACACATATGTCCAGGTTTTAACTGTGCTTATACTTCTGGGCGAAGTATCAGAAATAACGTCTGTGTTCTGGCCAGAACTTTCACCAACTGCTTTAGGCGCTTTCTGTGGGGCCATGATATCAAATTCAGAGTTCTGTTACCGGTTACAGAGAATGAGAATGCAGAAAACCAGTTAATTCTCTAATCCATCTCTAAGAAAACAAGAAAGTGATTCAGAACTAAAAATCATTTTTGCCTTAAACGCATAAACCATGTGTATACCTTCACTGACAACGTGTTTAATTCCTTTAATAAAAATATTTGGGCGTTAAAATCTGATCATATTTGGAATCATTTCCCTAAATCATATATTGATGTCATTTATGGTCGATATCTCGGGAAAAACGCAAAATTTGAATGTATCTGAGGTAATTTTGAGCAATAGATTAATTAGAGTATAATCCTCATTTAGTACCTTAATTAATCAAACCTAACACTTAATCAAGTTTCGGCGTTTTGGGTCTCGGGGATCTTTAAAGCAGTTTAAACTAAGACTTACGAAATGCGAAGTTGCGACGGGTTTTAATTAACTATAATCATACTTAACACTCTTGATTAATCGTGATTAGTTTTTAAAATGTCGGGGTTTCGAGTATCGGGACTTCAAATCCTTTATATGTGAGAGCATCCTGAATCGCGAAGTCGTGACGAGATTTACTTTTTGTTAATCTTACTTAATCATTAATGAACTCGACTTAACATTTAAAATTTTCATGAGTTCGAGTATCAGGACTTCGAGGATGCTCAATATCGAACCTTCGCATTTCGTGAAACCCCGACTCCAGAAATTTCAAAAGAAAACCTTTATATAGATTGATTCATTAATCAAAAAGGTGGCTCCACAATCTACTAAAACTTTTAAACCTTTGGATTGATTGGAAGACTTCATTTCGATGGTGATTATCTAAGTGTATTTTTCATGCTTTTTATTTGAACAAAAATGAAAATTATTTTTAGTCAAAGTTTTTTAGAAAAATATATATATGTTTCAACATAGGCTCCATCTAGGGATCTTGTCTCCTTGCGGGACGAGAAGAACATGTAGACCGAGAGCCTTTATTGGGTAAATGGAATCATTATTGCAGCTCTGTGAAACACAGTCTGAAGAAAGCACAAAACGGGATTTTGGGATTTCATCCTTAACTTTGAAAACTCTCAAAACTAAATCATTCGGTGATCTTGAGTTAGCCTTATAATAGTTTTCCTTTCCTAAAACTGACCTCATATTTGTATAAGATAATCAAAACAACCTTAATCCTTCTACCCGGCTTTATTTGATTTTTTTCACATCAAGGTGAAGTAATTCCAATATTTTAAGTTAGGGAGTCCCATTAACTTAGAATGTAGATCTAGCCGAAAAGAGAAATAGTTACCAGAGCATCTTGTAATTCATGTATAACATCCTATTAGATATGTATACATTGCTTCACTGCCAGTGAGCCTGTTCAGTACCCCGGTGAAGTGATTATATTTTCCACATTGAATTTCCTTTCACCACTTCAATTCGTAATTTAGCATTTAAATGCTGAGATGAGGGAAATCATTTAATGAATTTCCTTTCATCGTCTCTCTTGGACTAGATGGGGGAAATCATTTTATGAATTTCCTTTCACCATCTGTCTTGTTTTAAAACATGAAGTGGCGGAAATCAATCGGTATGCAATATACCCAGGAAAACATATGTTTATAATTTAACAACAGAGGTCTGTCAACTCACTTTAATTGCTCTGGACTAATCCTCTTCTGACCTTCAAACATCTTTGCCTTCAGGGAAGTTCTCAAGGGGAGTTCTTATTATGTTTTTCAGGGACTTTCCTTGAGAGAAACTAATCAGTTTAATCCTGTTAGAATGACTAAGAGAATTAGGATTAACCTAGACATACTTCCGGTTCAGTTAAAGTTAGAGGAATTATAAAACTTTTACCTATTCTCGTTTTGAAGATTTAGTTTATGAGTTTCCAAAGTTAAGGTGAAATCTTTCTCCTCTATGAATCTCATGAGATGATATCAAGAATCTTGTGAATAAATAGCTCAGACATGAATAGGGGAAAAGAAAGAGGTTTCAGTTGTTCTGTTGTAGGTACAATCAGTCTTAAACGAGCTTCTTACTCAACTCTCAAAACTTTCCCTTAAATTATTTTTATTGCTCATGTTTCATATATTTTCTTTTTCTTTTTTTTTTGTTCAGAGAAAAATTTGATAATTAAAATATTCTTTTCATTTCTCTGATTAAAGGTTTTGGTGATGATATTAGTAAACATAAGATTATTGTCTTACTCATTAACATATCCTGGAAAATTTTAACTTGAGTTTTTAAGACAGAAATTCATACCTTAGTAGTTGTTTATACTTCTAGCCAAGAAGACTGTTAGTTTATTACCTGTTTTGAGAAACAATTAACGTGAGTATCTATGCATGTCACCTTTTTTATATCTCAAGTCTCTCGGCTTATCAGCAAGTATCCTGCAATAAGATAAACATGTTGGCTTTCAAGAACTCTAGCAAATTAGAAACCTTCTTATTGCATTTTTTGATATATATATATATATATATTAAATGGCCGACCTTTTGTATTTACAACAAAAATAAAAAATAAAAACTTACTGAAAGAAAGGTAACTATAAAGAAAACATGAGAACAAACCGGTATATACAATGAGAGTTCGGAGACATATTACTGCATGAAGTGCTTGAGGTACCGCCCATTGATAGGGGCGTTAAGAATTTTTCCGTCGAGATTTTCTAACAAAAATGCATTATTTCCCTCAGAAGATGTAATTTTGTATGGTTCGCACCAAATCTGATCAAACTTACCTTGTTTCCCAGCATCTTCTTTTCTGGCTTCCCATTTTAGAACCAAATCACCAGGGAGAAATTCCCTGTCTTTAGCTTTTTGGTCAAATAAGGCTTTCATATTATCTTGATATTTCTGTAGCTTTTCATTTACTTTAGACCTATTTTGTTGAATTTCAATCATTTGATCTATCCTCCTCGTAATGTCATTTGGCTCTTCTTTTTAGTCTTGCTAGAGCTTCATTTTATGGGTAAAATGACGTCGGTACCATATACCATCTGAAATGGAGACATTCCGATTGACAGTTTTGTGCCTATCCTGTTATCCCATAAGGCATATTTTAAATGCACATGCCATGCTTTCTTATTTTCGATCAGTACTTTCTTAATTATAGTGATCAGGATTTTGTTAGATGGCTCAACTAATTCATTGCCCTGTGGATAGTAGGTCGTAGAGTGACCTAGCACAATGTTATACTTTTGGAAAAAAATTATCATGGCCATGGATTTGAAGGCCTGAGCATTATCAGTAACTATTTTTCGAGGACAACAAATCTTGATAGAATATTCACCGCCAAAAAACCGATCACTACTGCGTCTCTTGCGTTTCGCGTAGGAATAGCTTCCACCCATTTAGTAAAATAGTTTGTAGCGGTCATAATCCATTTATGTTGAGCACTCGAGTGTGGATGGATTTCTCCAATAAAATCAATACCCCATTGCTGAAACGGCGCTTCAGTTTTAACTAGAACTAAAGGTAATGCCAGAATTTTTTTCTTGCCTGTAAACAACTAACAAGGATTACAAGTTCTGACTTTAGTGTTTACATCAGTGAATAATTTCGGCCAGTAATACCCAAATCTTAAGATTTTATAAGTCGTTTCCCTCCAAGTGTGGTGTCCTCCACACACTCCCTCGTGGAATTCATTTATAACTTTTTTCTGTTTCGGATTCTACTAAACAACTCAGTAAGAATCCTAGGGGGTCTTTCCAATACAATTGACCATCTATAATACAATATTTTATAGCGTGTAACTTCAATGTCCTAGCTTTAGATGGGGTTAGGTCATTGGGGCACTGAAGGGTGAGTAAATAAGAAACAATGTCGTGGTACCAAACTGAAGAAGAGAATTTTTCTAGAATTTCAGTTGTGGGCACATTGACATCGAGTTCATTTATCTCTAAAAATCCTTCGTTCTCTAGCAGGTGATTTAGTCTCAGTGCTTTCAGATTTGATTTGGCCAATAATTTAGCCAAGCCTTGACCTTTAATAAGTTTAGTTGGTTTAACTTCTAGGTCGAACTCCTGAATTTTGGCTAACCATCTGCCTCTCCTTCCATCGTTGTCGGGTTGAACCAATATATCCTTAACAGAACTGGTAGGTACATAAGCAATGATCTTTGAATGTCGTACATAGGTTCTGAAAGATTTGAGGGCTTTAACCATTGCGTAATCTTGCTTTTCCAATATGTCATATTTTAGCTCATCATCTCTGAGACTTTTACTAAAGAACACAATTCGCTGCTCAAAACCCTCATCATTCTTCTGTAACAATACGACTGCAATAGTATGCTTAGAAGCAAAAGAAAAAATCAAAAATTATTTTAAATAATCATGACTTGCTAGTACTGGTGCTTCACCTATGACCTTCTTAATGCATTCGAATGACGCCTTAGCCTCGTTTGTCCACTTTATCTCGCTGTCCTTCTTAAGCATATATGTAATCAATTTTACAATTTCAGTGAAATTCAGAATGAATCTTCTCAAAAAAATTATTTCCCCTAAAAATGACTTAATTTCTTTCCTATTCCTGGGAATATTAATAGTATCTATTGCTTCAATCCTTTTCGGGTCAATTTTAATTCCATCCCTAGACACTATATGGCCCAAGAGTTTACCTTCTTGCATTGCAAAATGGGATTTCTTAGGATTCAGAGACAAACCAAATTTGCGACATTTTTCAAAAGTTTGTTTGAGGTGTACTAGATGTTCTGCATCAAATTTAGAAAAAACAGTTAGATCATCAAGATAAATAACAACAAACTTATCTCTTTCGTCGACGAAGGTGATGTCCATAGCTCGTTGAAAATTTTCTCCTGCATTCATTAAATCGAAAGGCATTTTGTCATACATAAAGGTACCCCACAGAGTAGTGAACGCAGTTTTCTCTTTATCATCTTGATGGACTACAATTTGATTGTAGCCTGAAAAGCCATCAATCATAGAAATTATGTTAGCTCTTACTACTTTCTCTAAAACATGATCCATTTTAGGCAATGGATAATTGTCTTTGAGTGATGATCTGTTTAGATTCCTAAAGTCTACACACAGTCTGATTTCACTATTTTTCTTTCTTACTGGAACTAAATTAGCCACCCACTCAGAGTATCTAAGTGGGACAATGATCTTGGTGTCCAGAAGCTTATTTACTTCTTTCTCTATCACAGGCAACAATATAGGGTTAATCTGTCTGAGTTTTTGCCTGAATGGTTTGACACCTTGTCTTAAGGGAATTTTGTGTTCCATTATAGTGGTGTCATAAGTTCTTAATTCATCATAGGACCAAGCAAAAACATCTTTATATTGTCTAAGCAACTCAACATACTTACTTTTTATTTCAGGAGGAAGGTACTTAGATAATTTTACCAACCTAGGATTTTCTTTGGTGCCTATATCGCAATCTTCAACCTCTTTTGGTTGAGGCTGTAAGGTGGACTTCAAAGGAATGTCGTCATGATTAAATAACCTCTCTAAGGGGATCGGGCCTCTGGGGGTCTGATTATTTTTCAAAATAAGCATACGATGATTAGCAATCTTATCTTGAAACTCTTGAATATCCTCCCCTTCCTGCATGATCCAAGCGGGGTCATTTTGATTTTCTTGGTCAACATGTGTCTCGGCAAAGTCATCCACCATTTCCAAAAAATTCCTGATTTGTTCATCATCCTCGAAAACCTCCCAATGTTGTATGTTATTCGGTATGGAAGGTCTATGTCTCATCTCTATATGGTATTTAAGTTTTAAACCGTTGGAGGCGTAAAAGTTGAGGCCGCTTTAGCCAATGAATCTACCCGTTGATTCTCAATTCTAGGGATATAATGAACATTTACCAATGAGAAAAAAAATTCGATTAGATCCCAGGCACAGTTCCTATAAGATCTCAATCTTGGGTTCTTAACTTGGTATTGACGATTAATTTGCTTTATGATCAGTTCAGCGTCACCATAGACTTCTATGTTCTTAATCTTTAATTTTCTAGCGGCTTATAATCCTAAGACTAGGGCCTCATATTCACATACATTGTTAGTATACTCTATGTCCCACTGTAATATATAAGAAAAAGGAATGATGAACTCATCGTCGAGTGCCACAAATAGTACTCCAACTCATGCTCCTTCACAAGATGAAGCGTCGTCAAAATACATTTTCCAAACTCCAGAACTATATACATATTTACTTATCTTTTCTTCTTTTTTATTTTTCTGTACAATTTTATTCTATACATACATCTAAATCATCATCAATAGATAAAATAAAATTCCCTAAATCTTGATCGGCAATGTAAACAGGATAGTTATTTGGGTTCAAAGGATCACTTACCGTAAACGCCAACCTTGTTTCTCTGTACAAGCATGTGAATTGTCCTCCGAAGATCAGGATGGTGGGGTAAGTCATGTCAAGTTGGAGGGATCCTCCCAATTTGGCACCCCAAGACCTAGACAACAGCATGCCATACTTTGGGGGTATGTCAGTGACAACCACGTCCATCAGAACGCTTTTAACGGGAATCTGTGCAAGATTGACTACTAAATCTTTTGTCATACCTATACATTTAACTTTTCTCGAATCTAAAGAATAAAAGTCTCCATATGGTCGAGTGATTTCGAGCCCAAGTCTACCCATAATGGCTTTAGGCATTACATTGTGAGAGGCTCCAGAATCCAACATGCAATTGTGGAGTAGGTGATCGTGCACAGTTAGTGTGATATAAAAAGGGACGATGGTATCTCTAGCACCCTCGAAATGTGGACCAAAAATTATATTAGGCTTATTGTCTTCTAAGTTTATAACATCATCCTGACTTTCATTGTCTGAAAAATTAATTGTTTTAACGATTTGCTTTCTATACACTAGATTTTTTTCCAGTTCGACTAGAGGTATAGGAATTTTGATTTTATTAATTTCATTTTCTAGACTGGAATTTCCCATTGTTTTATCAATTTTTGTAGTTTGGGATTCTATTCCCTTCTTTTCAGTCTTATTTATTTGTGATGTTTTTGTTTCAGCCACAGGAACCTCCACTTTCCTTGTGTTAATAACTGGTGTTTATGCTGGCTTTGTCTTAGTAGACTGTGTGTCAACAGTCTTGATTTTAACAATCTGTTTTTCAGTAGCTTTGAAGTTGCCTCGTCTATTTCCCCTCTCGGCAGGATTTTATTCGATGGGGCGGTTGTGATATTCTTGTTTCTAGGCCTTAGATTGTATTAATGTTGGAGTTCGGCCATTATATTATCATTGATTCCTTAATAAGTTGAATCCTCTGTAATATTTCTATTCTCGTCATTTTCAGACATGTATTCCATATTTAAGGATTTTTCATAATCTTGTCTCGTCAAATAAGGTTATTGATAATCATCACCAAGATTATTTATATCTTCTTCTAACTCCTCAAAATTTTCCATGTCTTCTCCTCCTATAAAATTTTTAGTTTTGAAGGGGGTTTGAATTTTTTTATCTTCATTCTTAATTTGTCTTTGTTGTATTTGAGGGTTAGGATTCCTTCTAAAATCCTTTCTAGGGAACTGATCATTCTTTGATTGGTTTAATTCCATTCTCGAGATTTTATTCGACAATTCTTTAATTATTCTCACCATGTCATCCATCTTATCTTCCAAAGACCTCCCAGATCTGTTCTTTGTACTGTCTAGTTTCTTTATTTCCCGTTTCAAATTTTGTTTTTAACTTTCCCGACGCCATCATGTTTGATTCGATTTCTACATCGTCATCCTGCGTTTTAGTGAGATCAATAGATCTCCTTTCTCTTAATAGTAGAGTGAAATCCGGATCAAAAGCCCCATCAAAAGTTACTTTTGTTGCAGGTTGGGAAGGTTTAACCTCAGCTGGAATTTTATTATATAATTTATTGAATCTTTGGGTAAACTCAAAAACCGATTCTAAGTTTTTCTTTCTCAGAGCCCCAAACTCAGTTAGATAATAGAGATGATCTTTCCTTTC
>SNQJ01S0284872.1:0-11021 GCA_010110895.2 Picea sitchensis | reverse complement strand
CATCAAGGATAAGTGGTTTATCATCATAAAAATCCAGATCACTTGCGAGCAAGTGTCCTCAAAGAATAAGTTTTGTGAGTGCGCCAGAGCGGGATGTTACACCAGATGATGATCGACTTGTGAAATTGAATTCTCAACTCAGTGAGAAAATGTTGTAGCCACATAGCCTGAATGGTTATGTTAACTACCCCTCTGTACTCTGTCTTGGTTGAAGATATATAAATGGCATCTTCCTTCTTGCTCGATCAAGATATAGGCCTGGAACCAAGACTGAGTCAGTAACCATATGTGGACTTGCGATCAAGGGTATTTCCATCCCAGTCAGAATTAGTAAAATCGATGAGATATAATGTAGATTATGTTGCATAATGAATCCAAAAGGTGATGGTTTCCTGTACGTATTGAAGGATATGCTTTGCAACCTTCCAATGTAGCTCATTCATCTCCTACATGAACCTGGAATCTGCGCCAACTTCATAGGAGAGATCTGGTATGGAGTGTGTGAGATACAAAAATCTCCCCACTAGTTGTATGTACAGTGTGTTGTCAACCAGTGGAGTCTCCCTGCCATCCTCAAGTTTGACTCATGATAGGAAAGAAGTCAGAGAAGACTTGCAGTCTGTCATGTGAAATCTCTTAAGGATATTTTGTGCATACTTAGCGAGAGACAGTTTGATTCTTGATGCATCCTTATTGATCCTCATTCCAAGGAAGAAGTGTAGAGGACCCATGTCCATCATCAAAACGCTCTCATATAGAATCCTCTTGACTGCAACAATCGCTAGCGTCAAGCAACCAGTGATCAACAAATCATCAACATACAAAACTAAGAGTAGAAGTGAATCAGTCATCCTGAGCATGTAGACATTCAGGTCTGATTTACATCATACAAATTTTTGTTGCAGCAGGTAGGGGTCCATATTGGCATACCATGCCCTCATATCCTTCTTGAGGACATAAAGGGAATTCTTTAGTCGACAGACAAAATATGAGTATTTCATAAATCCCTAAGGATTCTCAATATAGATCTCCTCATAGATATCACCATGAATAAATGCATTATTCACATCCATTTGATGGACTTTCGATCCCTTGGTTGCTGCAATGGATAGTGTGAATCATATGGAATCCATCTTCTCTACTGGAGCGAAGGTCTCATCATAGTCAATACGATGCACCTGTTGAAATCCTTTAACAATAAGCTTGGCTCTGTATTTTCTAATATGTCCATCCGTTGCGCTCTTGGTCCTGTAATCCCATCTGCATCTGAAAAGTTTCCTCCTAGAAGGAAGGGGAACCAGATCCCAAGTCTAGTTCTCAAGGAGGGATTTGTACTCCTCCTGCATGGAGGATTCCCAAAAGGGATTTCCAGCAGCCTCACCATAAGTCTATGGATTTGAAGAATGAACCAAGAAAATATGCCTAGAGGGAAATGGTTCAGTGGCAGTGACTGCAACAGGAGGATCCTCAAAATCATATCGAGTCATCCTAGTATCGGTTGGATCACCAACGATATCCCCTGCATCCTAAAGAGTAGTTTGTGTGCATTTGGGCATCTACTCTGGCTCTGTAAATGCATCTGGATTCTCTGAATATGCATCTGACTTTAATGAATCTGTATCTGAATCATCTTAGTCCTTTGAATTGTAACTCTCATCTGAATATGAGTCGACATGTGCATGCTCATCATTTCAGACAAGTGGAAGAATGAAGGTCTCTGCATGTGGATGCAGAGGCACATGCGAGACACTTTCCTCAACTTGGAAACTTCTCTCAATGATGATCCAGTCTGAGGAAAAATCAATAAGTCTATATCTATTCACACCATTCAGGTATCCAAAAAAAATACACTCAGTGCTTTTTGGATCAAGTTCCTTCATGTTTTCAGAGGGAATTCAGGTCGATGCACATGAACCAAAAATACGAAAGTGGGTCACTTCTAGTTTGAGGTCGCTCCAAGCCTCATAGGGGGTCTTATCCTTTACATATCTATGTGAAGATCTATTTTGTATGTATGTTTCACAATTAAGTGCTTCGTCTCATAGTCTCTATGGTAGTGACTTTGCATGAAACATGCAAGATTCCATCTCCTTTAGAGATTTGTTTTTCCGCTCAATAACTCCATTTTGCTACAGAGTATAGGGAACTGTGTGCTACAACAAAATCCATGCCTCATGGAAAATATTATGGATCTCATGATTGACACAATCTCCCCTATTATCAGTTCGTAGGACTTTCATTTTCTTTCTGGACTGTGTCTCAACCAAGGCTTTGAAATCTTTGAGGTGTTGAAAGACCTCACATTTTCTCCTAAGAAATTAAATCCATATAAAATCTGAGAAATCATCAACAAAAATTAGAACAAACCTCACTTTGCTGATAGATGGATGCAGAAAAGGCGTTGAAGCTATCTGAGACTTCCCTTTGTTGAATTTCTTTTGAGGGTGTTTTCCAAGAACACATCCCTCACATACTCCCTTCGAGAAATGGATGTATGGTAGACCATCAACCAAAATTTTCTTGCTAATCTATTGAATATATATGAAATTCAAATTTCCAAACCTTTTGTGCCATATCCTACTACTTTCATGAGTATGAGTAAGCAGTAAAGCAGAATCTGGTTCAATAAATTCAGAAAATGTATACATTCTAGATTGATGATTTACCTTATCGGTAGAAAACCTGGAGTTGGTTTGCATGTCATAGATGTCCACTACATTGGGTGTGAATATGAATTATTTTAGGTGTCATTATTCATCATATGATACACAGAGAGAATATTGACGGAAAGTTTGGGAACATGCAACACAGTATCGAAGCTTCTGTTCGTGAGTTCAATCCTTCCTTTTCCAGTGACTTTGACCAAAGATTTTTCCCCCACAAGAATATGAGGACCTTTTCATGCATCCAATGAAGAATAGACTTATTTTTAGGCATCCATGTGATGTGATGCTCCTAAATATACGATCCAAGCATTGAGAGAGGAGTTGATGGCAATCAAGGCATGGCTAGAATTTCCTTTCTAGGGATTCTGATCTTCTTGATTTCTTCTTCTTGGCACCCTCAGGGATGCGATCTCCAAGGTTGTTTTATTTAAGTATTTGATTCATTAGATCTATTTTTGTTTGCATGCATGCGGATTCCTAATGGAATCCTTTCTGACAGTATGTGCATTTCTCCCCTTTTCTCCCCTTCTTCCCTTTGGATTCAGCGGCATCGGTCAAGGGTTTTGAGTACCCTTCCTTCTTCATATTTTCATGAGTTTTCATTTTTACTTTATCTTTATATTTCTGATATTTATGGCTGCCATATTTCACAGTAAGTGCATGTGCCTTTGGGTCTTTTATTTTTCCCATGTTGATGAGCTTGGTTTGCTCTTGTGTTAGGGATTCGATAAAGTCCTCAAGAGAAGGAATATTTTAGGTGGCTCTCGAGGTGAATATGACTGAATGGAATGTGGACATGAACACATATACTTTGGCACCAATTTTGGAGAGAATGGTGAGAACCATTTGTTTCTCCTCCTTATATTTATCAACCCCACAATCTTTGAGTTGTGACAGCAAATACTTGAATTTTGTAAAGCAATCTTGGACATTGTCGAAGATTTTTGGATCCAATGTGAGAAAATACACCTCCACAATGTGTTCCCTCATCTCATACTATTTTCCAAAGATCCTTTCCAAGGTGGTCCAAGCTTCATTGGGAGTCTTATAGGAATATATGTGAAAAAGGAGATCAAGAGAAATAAGACTGCAGATTGTTTTGAATGCTTCATCCATTCAATCTAAGTACTTCGATTTTTCTATGGCTGATGTTAGTTTTGTGTCTATATTCAAGGTTAACCTATAAAATCCTCTGGTTTAGATATGCATGACTATTTTATCCTTCCATGAAAATTAGTTGTAAGGTGTAAGAATGAATTCCTTTTAGAAATCCATCTTTCCGCTGCCTTCAATCTTTTGTACCTGCAAAAAAAATTGGTGTAGATTTTGCTTGGCAGTCTGTCGGCTCTAATACCATGTAAATGTTTTGAATCTTCACGTAATATATCTATATATAAAATAATACAAACATTTTTAGAGATAAATTGAGAGAGAAGAGGAAGGAGAGAAAGAATGGAATAACTATCGTTAACTGTTATGAAATAATGAATAATTTACACACGATATACTTTATATAACTAAATGAATGTGCACTAGAGGAGAACCAATACGTGATATTGGTAGCCTAGAGTGATCTGGACACACACCAATAGTTACGGGAGTGAACTTCCACCTAGTCTAGTCTCTCAGGAAGTTACGAGAGTGAACTGCCACCTAGCTGAGTTAACTAGTCACCTAGTCTTCAGTTAACTTACTGAACAGAGTGTAGTGAGGAGTAGATCAGTGAATCAAGGGTAATGCACCAGTATGATGGTGATGATCGCAATGTTGCATGGTGATAAAAACTAATGCAACATCTAAACTCAACTCAACTAGTCAAACTGAAGTGTCAAATGAAAGAGAATATTCTCCAGGTGGAATATTCTCCCATGAAATATAGGAGACCACATAATGACTAATTATGAATAATAAAAAAGGAAAAACCTTAGGAAAAATAAATCCTAGGTGTGTGTGAATTAACTCGAACATTCCTTAAGCCAAACATCTTCTTATTACTAAAATTTTTAAACTTTGATGTGAAGGATTGATGTTCGTATTTATTTTGGGATTTCACTTTTGCATTAATTCTTGATTATTCTTGTGCACAAGTCCGAAGTTCTTAAAATGTGGGATACTCCTTTCTTGCATTCATGCTTGTGGAAAATGCACTCCATGTCTTGGGAAGGCCACTGAGTATTATATTTACCAGTTCCTTCTCTGAAATGATTTTTTCAATGGCTTGTATTTTATCTCTTAACCGAGATATTCTCACAAGGTATGACGTTATGTTGTCATCGTCATTCATTTTCATGTCAGGGAGCTCATTCTTCAGACTCATTACTTGTCAGATGTTTCTGACTGAGAAGAGGTTAGTTAAGGCATCGTGCATCTTCTTATATGATTCAAGATTATAGATGTAGGGTATCAAGTGGTATTTTATAGAGTCCACTATGATACTCATAGCGTTGATGTCATTGTCCATGAACTTTTCCATAACTGTAGCATTATGAGGTTCCTTCTCTTTTCCTACTTCAACTTATGGTTCCATGATCTTTCCTTTCACAATATCTAATACTTTATTCTTAGAAAGGATGAGGTCAATCCTTGTCTTCCATGCTCTGAAGTTAAAATCCCCTTCTAAATTTTTTTCTGACTTCATAGAATAATTCATGACTACTTTGGATTGGTCAAACCTTGACTTTGACTTGGTCAACCTTTGACTTTGACCAAAAACTCAAACTTGACATCTTAGCTTGTTGAGAGTGCCATTAGGTGCGCTAATTTAGGGCACACTAGGCTATCAAGAAATTAGGTCAATCTCTTCATTTTAGGTGCCTCAACAAAATGGTTAGGGTTTCGTTGTTGTAGCAAAAACCTTGACTGCAACTACAACTATAAATGAGCAAATCCTCCCAATCTATCTTCCAATGGTTAGATTGTCCAAAGATAGTGTAGTTCCATAACATGTTAGAAAAATAGGTGTGCTCATTTCACCATAGAGAATATATAAATATTGTCACCCAACCATAGGCCGAAGCCACCCCCGAGCACCTTAACCTTGATAGAAAGATCATTCTGAAAGAAACACTATAACCAATAGCCAATCAATGTAGCATATATCTCTCTAGAGCTAGCGCAAAAGGAATAAATTACAAACCATAACCAAGAGAAATTCCAAGACTAAAACCAAAAATACAAGTTGCAGTAGTTGCAGTTGCAACTACTCTCCAGACTTGCACACTTACTAAATTTCTGCAGTGCGCACTAAATTTCTACAGGTGTGATTTGTGCGTGTACAAATGAGCTCTGGAATCCTATATTTATACTACTCTTTCTTATATGTCTAGACCAACTTCTCTTTCTGGAGGCTAAAGACTCAATATTAATTATTTTCTTTAGCCAAATTGTCTTCTAGGGTTATGTCCAAAGCTTTAGGGTTTCTTCTTGCTTTCTGGAATACTCTATTCTTGTCAGGGTTACACGTGGAGGTTAATACCTCCCGCAACTACCATAATATCAACATCACGCATCCAGGAAAACCTAACCATGTTAGGGTTAGGGTTATTGTAAGATATTGTAATGACTCATAAGTTGTAAATTAATATAAATATGAACTTAGGAGGTCTAGGTTGGGGTTGGATATGGTGTTATGTTCATTTAGGAGAACTACTATAGGATCTGATACCATTTTGTAATTTTTTGAGTTGTAGGAGAGTCAAGTAGCTAGATCTTGAGGTTTAGATCGCAGACTGAGGATCCTGGGGCGATCTAGTCAACCTCACAGAGGTTGTGGAACCTGTTTTGTGATTGTATGATCGAAATTGTAGTTCGTGCGACACCATATATTGCAAAAATATAAATAAAAGAGCATAAGAATACATATATTGATGGACATAGCCCAAGAGGGGGTGAACCACGGTAACACGTGTTATGTGTTTATGGAATATTTACCTTTTGTAAGTAGTTAGACTATGAATGGATGAATGGATAATTATGTGAGATATTTATATGTTAGATCTATTAAAATGCATGCATAGACTTAACAAATGAATGAATATTAAGAATAATAGAGAGATCAACCAGATCAAGGCCTAAGAAGATGAAATGCAATCCCAGATCCCCACTCTTTCCTATACTGCAAGTGTCTAATCATTTCATTCACCCATAGGAATATCTCGGGTGAGACTACGTAGTACATTTTGTGTGTTATGATTCCTTCTGGATTACTACGAGGGTCAATAGTTTTAGAGGGTTTTGTTGTAAGCCTGTTTAGATCTGAACCTGGGTCAGCCCAAGAGTAAGAAGAGAGAGTAATAACCAACATCATTGCATACATACTATAGGTCCTTCATTTCATGCATAACCCCTCCAGAAAGATTCTAACCAACCCCTCCTTCACACTACAACCACCCTTTGTCTAGGGTTCCATCCTTTCTGCATCCCTCTTCTATTGATTATGACCCCTCCTTCCTCTCGAAAACCAATGATACCCTAGAATTATTTTTCTACATGAATCCAGCTTCATTTCCATCCACGTGGCTGGAAATTTTATCTATCCATGGATAGATAACTCTTATATCAAATTCCTCATACCGGTCCACATTTACTAGTTGAAATAGAGCTCTCACCACCAAATCATCTCAAATAGAGCTTTCACCACCAAATCATATGGTCTCAAACTAGATTTATTATCACATAACAACACGTCACCGACTCAACCTATGCATCTACCCAAGGTGATCAACCCTACTCATCTTTGTTTGGCACCAACTCAAAAAAATCATGAGCAGAGGCCAATTTCGAAAACAACCTGAGTGACTCCTTGCCCTTATCATTATTAAGGGAAAATAAATATATTACATAGGATCCAACGGATCTTTAACTAAACTACAAAGAACTCAACCTTAATTGCAGTATCACTACGAATAATTAGGAAAACTGGAAGACAAGGAAACATCGAGAGTTATGAACGGGGATATTATTCTCTCTAACACTCCCCCTTAATATCAATTGTTCAAACTATCAATCATACTATATCAAAATTTCAGAAATGAAAATGCATCTTGGTCTATGTCTCATCTAGGCTTACAATATTTAACAACAAAACTTGACTCCAACTCTTCACTTGACTTGGGTTTCTTCTTTCTCTTCTTCCAAACTCTGAACTATTCTAATAGTTTCATTTTATTCATTTTGACCTTGATATTGTAGGCTTTTGCTTTACCTTTTTCTTCTTCTTCTGCAACCTCATGCTCATAATTTGATTAAGAGAATTAATCTTGTTTCTTCCATATTCATCTTCAATCATCTTATCTATAATAATGGTATGGTTCCATCTCTATAAACTAACATCCACGCCTTTCATAACACAAGATTCACATTCATTAAGCTGCTTAGTGGAATGCTTCCATAACAACTCATAATAAAATATAACTTCTTCAAAACTTCATTGCATTAAGATGTTTTCAACTTTATCTTCAGTGACATATTTATACATGTCTTCTTCATCTTATTCTACTGTATTCTCACCAACATATTTAAACAAATTGTCATTTTGATATAAAAAGTTATAACACAAACCATACTGGTCATTTTATTCGTTTTTCTCTTATATGATATCCCTCTATGTTTCTGGAACCAAATCTGCATCCTTTTTTGATATGAGATAGTCATCATCATCATATATTGATTCTAAATCTTCATCAAAACATTATATTTTCCTTCAATTCCTTCATTGGCAACCACAAATATAACATCTTGAATGCTAATCATTGAACCTTCTTTCAAGAACTTATTTTGCAATCACCTAATCATCCACTCGGTTCTAAATGCCAAGTAAGATTCCTCCTCGAAACATCATTTCATCAATGATCTTCTTCTCTACCATCATTTGTAGGCATTCATCATAAGATAAGTCATCAGCATCAAATTCAAATTCAAATTTTCTTACCTTTGTTTCAAAGAGGCCAATATCTTCACGATATTCATCAACAATTATCTGTGTTGGCTCTTCTATGGCATCACATACTGTTACTTCATTTTTTTTCTTTTTCTTCACTGTCATCAGAAAACACTACTGGATTCACTTCATCAATGAGGGTTGCTTCACAAGCAGCTTGACCATCAATTTCTACAATTTTCTTATGCTCTGCTTCACACACATATGCAACATCATTCTCGTTCTTTGGTGGCTCTTCTTGACACAAAGATTATCCTTATTTCTCATTCTCTGGTAGCTCTTCTTCACACACATATTGTCCTTCATTATCGTTCTCTTATAGATCTACTTCAAACACAAATGCTCCATCCAATGTGACAACATTCAACAAATTGTTGCTCCTCTTTTCACTGTACTTTGTTTCTAGAATAGTCCAAGCTTATTCAAAAGTTTTTGTTGCTGCAACCTTGTGCAACATACCATCATCTAAGGCTTGTCGGATGACATGCAACAATAAGGTATCTCTTTCCTCATCATGTAGATTATGATAACAATCTACAAGACTCAAAAATGAATTCATTCTAACATACCAACATTCAAAATGATTACCATTATACTGTGGCGGTAAAGGTAAATCCATACTCATGCTGCTCCATGTATCATTAATCTGCCTCTGATCTTCTTTCTATGTGGGATCCTTAGGTACATCTAGAACCTCTTCATATGTATTTGAAAAATATGTTTCCATTGTTGCATTGTTATTTATCCCAATATTTTTGAGTTCTCTTATGGACTTCCTCAGTCTTCTTTGGTGACCCATCTCATTGTCACCATGACATTGTCTCTTGGCCGTTCATTCACCTTCTAGTATGGCATACCTCTACCTTCCACTATATTTTCTGCTCTCTTTCTCAGACCTTCATCTTTCCTTCTTATCCACCACTAAAAAAAATTGGTCTTGCATGGAAACACAACAGTTATTCAAAAATGACGCATCTCCTGTTGGACTCAAATGAACTTAATCTAATTTTCTTCCTTTCATAAACGCTTTCAAACGATATTGGCGATTGTAGCCACTCCTTATCCTGGGATCACTACTGGCAATACCTTGATCTATTATTTTGAGGGCGATACAGGATGGCACTTTTGTGATTTTAATGTGATCCCGTCCTTTAGGTTTTGAACGATTCTATCAACACCTCTATGAACTCTTTGGAAAAAAATATCGATCTTCAGGGAAGGATAATAGTGCCCACAGGATTCATACCCTTCTTTTTATAATATCTCGAATGCCAAATCAAAACCACAAACATACGCGAAATCTCCAATGCATAAAGAGGATATTCTCATTCGATGAACAATATGGATAGGAGAATGGCGTTTTTATCCAAGGGTGTGAGTTCCTTCATCTCTATTGGCCCGATTCCTTGGGCATTTTTTCTGCTCTGACGCCAAACTACAACTATGCTCTACACTCTGTGAAGAAGCTCACAAAGCCTACTCTTCAAAGCATCCCATGATCCAACGCACTCAAATATCCATGGTATATTATCTCCAAATTTTCTGAACTTGTTCGCTCTTTCTCCACTGTTTAGGGGTGACTGAAAAATCCTGGTCGTTGCTTGTACTAAGGCAAGGGGCGACCGAGCTAAAAAAAACCCAATTTTTTGAAGATTTTTTCTTCAAATTTTCTCACAAGATTTCCCTGAAACTCTCCCTCGCCTATTGTGGGTTGATCAAGCTCCAAATTCCCTTTCAATAAAATGAAAATATCTCTCCAATATTCGAAGAAAATTTATCTCCACTCTTCTAAAAAAGATTATCTACACTCTTGATCATAACCAACGAATTCTTGGCCCTTTTGCTACTCAAACCTATCTGTTACCATATGCAATGACGACCACCACATGTTATCTAGTCTGATCAACTTTGAGGGACACAAGCTCGCAATGTGTTGTCCACAATTGCAGATAAATGCATAATCTATATTTCACATCTAAGTGAAAACGGACCTGCAAGACAGAAAACGAATTGCAGGACAGAGAAAGAATGAAGAACGAATCTGCAATAACAGAAAATGAATTGCCATGAACCGAATGCAAAAACACCACATCGGATCTCATTATTGAATTGATATATAAAGGAAATTACATGCAGGAAATGCTTCGTAAATAACGAAGCGACTAACAGCCTAACTCGGTGATGAAAACAAGAAACCAAACGCTTTGCAGTTAACTAAACAATCAAAGGAACGATTTGCTCAATCGCGGAGCAAATCATGGAGAAAATTGCAGAGAAAATCGTGGAGCAAATCGCTTCGTCTAACACACCCCCTTAAGTTGGAGCGTGACAATCATCTAACCTAACAACACTCAGCTTAGATCTGAGTGATACAAATGTTTCTGTGCCCAAAGGCTTTGTGAAGATATCAGCTTGCT
>SNQJ01S0284870.1:0-10597 GCA_010110895.2 Picea sitchensis | reverse complement strand
CTCCATATAGATCTCCTCAAAGAGATCACCATGAAGAAATGCATTCTTCACATCCAACTGGTGGAATTCCCATCCCTTGGTTGTCGCAATGGAAAGTACCAATCGTATGGAATCCATCTTCGTTACTAGAGCGAAGGTCTCATCATAATCAATACCATGCACCTGTTGAAAGCCTTTGGCAACAATCCTGGCTTTGTATCTACTAATATGTCCATCAATTGCGCTCTTGGTCCTGTAGACCCATCTACATCTGACAAGTTTCCTCCTAGAAGGAAGGGGAACCATATCCCAAGTCAGGTTCTCAAGGAGGGATTTGTACACCTCCTTCATGGCGGATTTCCAAAAGGGATTTCAAGCAGCCTCGCCATAAGACTGTGGATCTGAAGATTGAACCAAGAAAAGATGCCTAGAGGGAAATGGTTCAGTGGTAGTGAGTGTAATAGGAGGCTCCTCCAAATCAAATCGAGTCCTCCTAGTATCGGTTGGATCACCAACAAGATGCCCTGCATCCTGAAGAGTAGTTTGTGCCCACTTGGGCCTCTGCTCTGTCTCTGCAACTGCATCTGGATTCTTTGACTCTGCATTCGACTGTACTTACTCTAAATCTGAATCATTAGAGTCCTTTGAATCAGAACTCTCGTCTGAAGAAGATTCAGCATGTGCATGCTCATCATCTTGGACAGGTGGAAGAATGAAGGTGTTTTCATGCGGTTGTTGAGTTACATGCGATACATGTTCCTCGAATTGGACACTATGCTCAATGATGAGCTGGTCTGAGGAAAGATCAATAAGCCTATATTCCTTCACACCATCAGGGTATCCAACAAAAGTACACTCAGTGCTCTGTTGATCAAGTGCCTTCCTCTTTTCAGGGGGAATCTGGGCCCATGCACGTGAACCGAAAATGCAAAAGTGGATCACTTCCAATTTGAGGCCGCTCCAAGCCTCGTAGGGGGTCTTATCCTTGACATATCTATGGGGAGATATATTTTGGATGTATGTTTCATAATTAAGTGCTTTGTCCCATAGTCTCTTTGGTAGTGACTTTGCATGCAGCATGCAAGATACCATCTCCTTTAGAGATCTGTTTTTTCGCTCAGCAACTTTGTTTTGTTGCGGAGTATAGGGAACTGTGTGTTGCAACTGAATCCCTGCCTCCTGGAAAATATTATGGATCTCATGATTTACATACTCTCCCCCGTTATCAGTTCGGAGGATTTTGATCTTCTTTCTAGACTGTGTCTCAACTAGGGCTTTGAAATCTTAGAGGTGTTGAAAGACCTCGGATTTTTTCCTGAGAAAGTAAATCCATGTAAAACATGAGAAATCATCTACAAAAATGAGAACAAACCTTGCTTTTCTGATAGATGGATGTGGAAAAGGACCCATAAGTTCACTGTGGATCATATCTAAAGGCGTGAAAGCTCTCTGAGACTTTCCTTTGTTGAATTTCTCTTGAGGGTGTTTTCCGAGAACACATCCCTCACATACTCCCTTGGAGAAATGGATGTCTGGTAGACCATCAACCAATCTTTGCTTGCTAAGTTTTTGCATGTATCTAAAATTCAAATGTCCAAACCTTTTATGCCATATCCTACTACTTTCATCAGCATGAGTAAGCAGTAAATTAGAATCAGGTTCAATGAATTCAGAAAATGTATACAATCTAGACTGATGATTTACCTCACTGGTTGCAACCCTAGATTTGGTTTGCATGTCATAGATGTCCATGGCATTTGGTGTGAATATGACTTTATTTCTAGTGTCGTAATTCATCATCTGATACACAGAGAGAAGGTTGATGGAAAGTTTGGGAACGTGTAGCACATTCTCGAAGCTTCCGTTAGTGAGTTTAATCCTTCCTTTGTTGGTGACTTCAACAGAAGAGTTGTCCCCCATCAGAATAGGAGGACCTTTGCATACATCCAATGAAGAATATAATTCTTTTGATTCAACCATGTGATGTGATGCTCTTGAATCCATGATCCAAGCATCGGGAGAGGAGTTGATGGCAATCAAGGCATGGCTAGAATTGTCTTTCTTGGGATTTGGATCTTCTGACTTCTTCTTCTTGGCACCCTCAGGGATGCGATCTCCAAGGTTGTTTTTCTGAAGTATTTGAGACATTAGATCTTTTTTTTTTTTCATGCATGCAGATTCTGGATGGAATCATTTGTGACAGTGCGTGCATTTCTCCCCTTTTCTTCCTTTTCCCCCTTTGGATCCGAAGGCATTGGTGAAGGGTTTTGTGTACCCTTCCTTCTTCGGATGTGCATGAGATTTCCTTTTGTTTTTATCTTTAGATTTTCGATATTGATGGCTTCCATATTGCACAGTAAGTGCAAGTGCCTTTGGGCCTTTGATTTTTCCCATGTTGATGAGCTTGGTTTGCTCTTGTGTCAGGGATTCGATAAAGTCCTCAAGAGAAGGCATCTTCTAGGTGGCTCCAGACGCGAATCTGAAAAAATGGAATGTGGATACGAATACATTTTATTCATGACCAAGTTTGGAGAGAATGATGAGAACCATTTGTTTCTCCTTCTTAGATTTATCAACCCCGCAAGCTTTGAGTTGCGACGGTAAATCCTTGAATTTTGTAAAGAAATATTGGATATTGTCGAATATTTTTGGATCCAACGTGAGCAGTTCCACCTCTAGCATGTGTCCCCTCATCTCATCCTTTTTTCCAAAGAGCCCTTCCAAGGTGGTCCAGGCTTCATTGGGAGTCTTACATGAAGATATGTGAAAAAGGAGATCGGGAGAAATAAGACTGCAAATCGTTATGAGTGCTTCATCCATCTGATTTAAGTACTTAGATTTTTCTATGGCCGATGTCGGTTCTGTATCTATATTCAAGTTTAACCTGTACAATCCTTTGGTTCAAATATGAAGCATTATTCTCTCCTTCCATGCAAAGTAGTTGTAAGGTGTAAGAATGAATTATTTTTGGAAATTCATCTTTTCGATGTCTTCATTCTTTTGTACCTGCAAAATAATTTGGTGTAGCTTTTTCTTAGCAGTCTGTCGGATTTGATACCATGTAAATGTGTTAAAACTACACATAATAGATCTAGCTAAACAATAATACACACATTTGCAGAGAGAATTTGAGAAATAAGAAGAAGGAGAGAAAGAATGAAAGAATTTTCATTAACTGTTTAGAATAATGAATAATTTACACATGATATACTTTGTATAACTCAATGAGTGCACACTGGAGGAGAACCAATGCACCATAGTGGTGGTATAGAGTGATCTGGACACACACCAGTAGTTACGGGAGTGAATTTCCACCTAATCTAGTCTCTTAGGCAGTTACGGGAGTGAACTGTCACCTAGCTGAGTTAACTAGTCAACTAGTCTTCAGTTAACTGACTGAACAGAGAGTAGTGAGGAGTAGATAAGGGAACCAAGGGCAATGCGCCAGTCTAGTGATTATCCCAAGGAAAGTGCGCATAATATGGTGATGATCCCAATGTTTCATGGTGACAAAACCAATGCAACATCTAAACTCAACTCAACTAGTCAAACCGAAGTGTCAATTGAAGGAGAATATTCTCCAAGTGGAATATTCTCCCCTAAAATATAGGAGACTGGATAATGACTAATTATGACTAATAAACAAGGAAAAACCTTAGGAAAAAAAAAAATCCCAGGTGTGTGTGAAGTAACTCCAACAGATTAGACTTCCATTTCCCCCCCTTATTGGGGGCGAAGATTGTTTCAAAACCATTGGAAATAAATTGGGTCGTTAAATAACTCATCTTGAGCCTAAGGGAAATATTTTCACATGCACCAAAATATGTGTGGACATGGATTTTGCAAAGGGACTACCAAAGGAAATTCAGCTCAACCTGGAGGGTTGGATTCATCTACATGCCCTTGATTATGAACATGTTCCTTTCAAATGTAACGCTTTCCATGATTATGGGAACTTTGTCAAATTTTCCCTAAATCCCAAGAAACTTAGTCATCGCACAATTTGATGAACAAGGTTTCAAACATGTTTCTAGAAAGAATAAGAAACAACATCCCAGGGGGACTCAGCCTGATCATAGGCATCAAGGTCACCCATCTTCATCCAAAAACATATATGAAGCTTTGGAATCTCAAGGGGGAGAAAAAGAGGACTAAGTTGAGGATGATGATGATTCTCAAAAGAACTGCCCAGAGCGCAAATTAGAGCCATCTACAAAAGAACAAAATAATCATGGAAATTCAGTTAAAGGAACAGAGACCTTGCCTGGGGAATGCGCAACTATTCATGGAAGCGATCTTGTCTCAAATTCAATGGATGGGATTCCATCGACAACTCCTTGTGTAATAGTTTCATCTTTAGTGGGAGAGGAGATCGGTGATGAAAGGGAGGGAGAAGAAACCTCTAAATCTCCCTTATTTGCAAAAAATTTAAAGAAAAATCCATGTCCTTCTCCCCTTTTAACAAGAGGAAGGAAATCAAATAGAAAACATAGAGAGAAAGAAGCAATATTAGGAGTCTCAATGGATTCTCAGCGAACCATGGATGACCTCGCAGAGTGGATTGTGCACAATAGTTAACTATGTTTTGCTTATGCATTATCTTATGTTAACAATTTGTAAGAATTCACTCTTGCAATCATAAAGTAGTAATTCTAGGGAAGTATAGGGTTTGGTTTATAAAAGCCAACATGGAATTTTTGGTTCTTTCTTACCAATATTTAGCTAGCAAGCTGATGAACCTGAAGAATCTACTTCGTTGGCATGGACTATGTTTGCTTTAAGATACAAAATTTTTAAGTTTCGATATAAAAAAAAAAGAATATGAATGTTCACCCTTTTGAATCTTCAACTACATTGACTCCTGTCCACCATCACATAACAATCTTGGAAAAGAGAGGATATATGACATTCATTGATTAAGCTCTCCAAGAAAATCCATGGATGGAGAGTCTTTTCTAGAAATCAAAATGTCCACTTGAACATTCTTCTTACTATTAGGAGGTTGATTCTCCATGATTTATTAAAACACTTAGAAAGGATTATCATTTGTTTCCCTACAATCTATAGCAAGTTATGAATTTTTTGGCAGAATGGACACCCCTTTTGATGCTTGAAAGTAAGATCTATTTTAGGACAGTCACATAAAGTGTGCTCTGGTTGTGACAATTATTATACCTAAATGGAATTCTTTCATGGTTGCGATCCTAGACCCAAAGTGATTTTTCACTCTCCAATGAAATTTTGGTTGTTAACCCCCTATTTGTGCTCATGAGGATCAAGAGACAAGGGACCCCTTCCATCTAAAGTGTTTTAAACATTGCATATTAAAATGAACCAAGATAATCTCCTATGACTTTACAAGTATTTGGTTTGCAATAGTTAAGAGGCAACCCTAGGAGACAAACCCACAACATTTGAAGGTCCCTTCTCACCATAGGAGAGTTGAATCAATCATTCTAAGGAAATAGCACAAGACCAATATCCCTATATAACCACGGATGTCACCAAGGCCACTACCTCTTCTCCCTTAGGATTCTCGAAAAGAAAAGAGAAAAAATCATTGCATAAAGGAGAAAAATTAACTTTACCTACTGTCAATTCCAACCATTCCTTACCTATCCAGGGAATCATATTTGGTCATGGGGGTTTCTTCCATTGAAATATCTTATCAAACTTATTTTTTACAACTTTGTCACTTCTTCCAAAATCCAATCATATGGAAAGGGAATCTTTGTCTCTCAATTCCTAACCTAAATATATTTGTAGGGGAACTTTGTCTCTCCATCCCTAGCCTGAATATAGTTTTTTTTTTGTTCTTTTTACCCCAAACCATAATCATCTACCTTCTCTCTCACGATATGGGATTGAATACTTTACCAACATAGATCCATCTTAAAATTGGATCTATCAGGGACCGAGAATGATCAAATTTCTTAAGGTGTAATTTTTTTTATCATTTAATTCCATGTCATGTATTAATTCTTTCATATTGAATGATAAAAAATATTACAACTTAAGAAATTTGATCCCTCTCGGTGCTTAATAGCTTTGAGTTTAAGATGGATCTACACTGGTTTAATTTCTTAGATGTTATCACATACATATGTACATATGTAGTTATTTATTTTTTATTTAATTTGTTTGTTGGTGGTGGTGTTGTCATGCGCATGACCTATTCNGTTGAGGAAGGCTTCTCAATGTTCTTACCTCAATATCTTAAACAATACAGAAGGAGGGAGGGTGGATTATTTGATCATACATTATCCTTATATCCTTTTCCTTTTTCATTCACATTCTTCATGAATAGTTGGATCGAGATGAGTCGATCGTTCTAATCAATATAGCGGGAGATGTTTTATTGGTTCCTCACTAGTGAGTGGGAGATGGATCGTACAGTTTCGGGCTAGAGAAGTGCAGATTACTTAATTTATTTCTTTATGCTCAGAGTTGTGGATCTGAAGGCCATTTTTCAGATGTGAGGTATAATGATGTAGTTATGCCAATTTTGTTGTTGAGATAATAAAACACCTCTCTACTTCGAAGTGGGCCTGGAGACGTAGTCCATGTTGGATAAACTTCGTTATCATGTCTTGTGTTCTTGCTCTGCTTCTCGTCTTTTCTCCATGATTATGTCATCTTTATATATGTTGCACATAAGATTTTAATTCATGCTCTTAATGTAATTCATGTAATGTAATCGATGAAAAGATATCGAATCAAGTAAGATGCATGAATAGATTAAATCATGTCAATTGATAACTTGGTGACAACATGGTCTTAGTAGCATGAGGTAAGCAAGACATCTAGTGTGTTTCATTTTTGTAGATTTTATTCAAAAAGTATTGTGCTTTCATTCTAGTTGATTTCAATTATTTTTGGGTGTTGTAAGAACCCCCATACACTAATCCATTTGTGAGCAGGATCTCTAGACTAGTTGGGAGAACCTAAAGAATG
Source organism: Picea sitchensis (assembly GCA_010110895.2). Taxonomy (NCBI): domain Eukaryota; kingdom Viridiplantae; phylum Streptophyta; class Pinopsida; order Pinales; family Pinaceae; genus Picea; species Picea sitchensis. The sequence goes on along the minus strand of SNQJ01S0284870.1, from coordinate 3,664 downwards.
TTCAAGAACTTGTTGAGTAAAGGAGAATGTTACTCCAAGAACTTTCCCAAATCTTAGCTGTAGCAGGGATCTATCCTCTCCGGAAGTTCAAATATTGACAGTAATCGAGAATATATCTGCACTCCGAGAAGTGATAAAAGAAGAGGAATTCCATGAAAAACAACAAGAGGAGATCAAAGATTCATGGACCGCATTCGATGGAGAGCATTCATTAGAACCCGAGATTCAAGGATCTCTAGCATTCATATCCTCGTATCCATTATGCATCCAAGAGACTAATCAACAAATATTAGAAGATCTTCAAGGTGTGACAAAGTAAGACATACATAACCAAGAGAACAATGACTACATTGAATAATGGTTCCAGGCAATCATAAGGCCAAAGAACTACTTCACTCTTCAACATTTCTTGGCAACAAATCAAACAGATCAGTTGGTTTCTCATATCATGGCATCTATAAAGGTACATTTTTTGAAATCGGATATGAGTCTACTTGAGATCCTGTTACGCAAATGGATCCATTAGAAGCATTTCTATACTTGAAAGAGATTTTCTTTTTCAAGAAAAGTAGGATAGAGCAAAAGAATAAATAAATAAACAAAATAGTAAAGATAAAAATAAGTCCAATTTGTAACGACCCCTCCGTTACGACATCAATGTAAGTGAGTACAGTAGTGGTAATTTTTTTTTTAAACATCAACAGTTAGAATAAGTGATATGCGACAATAACATACATCAATATTTACACATTATATTCTCATCTACATCATTACACTGCAAGAATCAGTTACAACATCATGATACTAAAAGATCAATTATATCACATTACGATCACAAAGATGTCTATCCGCCCAACCTACCCTGCAAGGTTAGGACCTCCAAGACACATAATCAACTCTCAAGTCCAAGATTCATCCGATTGATTTTGACCATTTAAGGTCTCAGTACTGGCGACTGTTCTAAAGAAGAAGGAGGTATCTATTCCCATAACCAAATCAATTATAGAGTTGGGACTAATGTAACAGTGAGGTATTTGATCATAACACAAATTAAATATTCAAGTACTCATTATATTAGCAAAAGTTTCCTTCCCTTAAAGATTTCAAACAACATTAATTACTCATCATCTAGATAATATGCCTTCTCTTCATGAATACCATCATATAATTAATATTCACCATTCATAATTGCCTTCCCTAGATGTAACATTAATTATTCACTTTCTAGACAAATGTACTATCTCTACAAGAATACAAATCAATTGTTATTCATTGTTGATCCGGATTTAGGAGCAGAACAAATTGATTAACAGACTGAATACGATAAACACAGAGATATGAAGAACAACATAGATCTCCAGTGAACAATATCTTCTATTGAATAAATGAAATAGGTTGAAACTGTAAAACTACAGAACTGAAACACTTGCTTGAATGGTGGTAGTTATCTCTGAGAAGAGATGTGGTTGATACACGCATCTATCTGAGAAGAATGATTACAATGAGGCTCCAAAAGCATTTTTGATATCACTCATGAATGCCAAACTCTAGACATCCAAAAACCTAACCCTAGGAGGTGAAACACCAAAAGTTGTGTGGGCCCATATGGGAAAGTTGGTACCTCAACTTCCCAGGATCATAACTTTTCCATATGACCTCGGTTTTAGGTGCGTGATATCCCGTTGAAAAGGTCTTTCAGAGAAATACACATCACGCTGTCAAACTCTAACTCCGTCTACAATTTGACTATGGTGAGCCAAAAAAACAGTGTTTAGGGTTCCAAAACGGCCCTGGAAGTACAACAAGATGTGTTGACATGAAAACATACCAAATAAGCCAGTTGGATTAGGTGAGAAGTCACCAGTATCCACCTAGAATATGTGTAGTGATTCAAACAGCCCAAGAACTGTAGAACCCACTAGTACAAAGTACAGAAGAACGTGTTGAACTAAAAATGGACAAGAGGAGCTAGTTAGAATAGGTGGGTGGCCACCAATATCCACTTGGATCAACTGTCTAGACAAAAATAACCTACTCCCTAAAAATACCACATAAATTATATTCATTATTTAACAATTTTCTTCCATTAAGGAATATGAATAAATAAACAATTATTCATTATCTAACTAGTGTACCACAAGATTTTACATGGATAACCTATAATAACTCCAATAACCAATAATATCATACAATCAATTTCAAATGTACAGTATACTAGTTAACTTAATCATTGGCTCAAACTTCATTCATCAAAGCGTTCTAATATAAGGAGTCTTTTGGAACTAAGTAAAGATTTTACCAACTAGGCAAAGATTTAATATTCAATAAACGTAATTTCAAAGATCTTCACAATGGAGTTACAAATACAACTTTAGGCTTAATATCATGTTTATCTAGTATCAAGATAGATATAGTTACAAGATATCCTTTACCTACTGTGGGCAAGATATTAATATATAACAAGGAGTTGACAACTGAAGTTTTCAAATGAGAGTTACAAACGTAAGTTTAAGAACTCGTGTTCTAATAACACTACTTCCGCTACTCAACGGATTCAAAAATTTCAACGACCATACAAACTCAAATCGGAATTGTAATTATGTTTACAATGATAATGAAAACTTTAAATTCGGAGGTGCAATGAACTTCAAATAAATCCAACGAAATATTAATCGGAACTTTGATTATTTATACAAAGATCCAACGAAATATATTTTTAAAAATTCACACCACCAATATAATATACAGCGACCATACAAGATTCGGATTCAATGGATCGCACCCATTTTGGCATGTCAAATTGGAAGAAAAAACAATCACAATCTGTTGCGACGCAACAAACAAAACTCTGGAATCATAATAGAGATTCCAAGAAAATTTTCAAACTCTGAATTTCTTTTTAAGAATTCCAACGATCCAACGATTTTAACTTTTCAAAAAGCTTTTAATATTGGCAGTGATCAATACAATATTCTAGTTTCCAGAAATATAACAAGATACCACAATCAAACAATTTTTAAATTGTTGATCGACATTTAAACTATTGTTTTAAAATATCATACGAATGATGGTTCGAACTCACAATATAATTTACAAGACCATTCGAAGTTCAAATTCAGAATTGCAATAAAATTTACAGCGATAAAACAAATCCTCTAAGAATCGGATATATCATTTAGTTAGCAGCAAATCATAACAATTTGGCTTCCAAAATTTCTAATTAAATTCTACAGCTACTTAAACCATTCTAATATACAATTTAATCACACTACAATATAATTCAAAAATAAAATATTAGAACCAATGAAGACTGAGAATTTATGGTATTCTTAAAATATTTGTGCTCCTTCTGTACTCTAGCTTGCTAATCACCAAAATTTCAACGGTACCTCCCAGCCAATGTTAGGGATACTCTTCTTCCCCCTAAGCCCCTCAAGTCGCAAAGGGACCACACATAAGAAACCAAAAAACTATAGCTCCAAGGCTTTCATCACAAGGAAGAGCTTACACTCTTTCACCATGCTTGGTATCCCAACTCTCACAAGTAAAACACAATCCACAAAATTTTGGCAGCATAACATTACCAAGAAAAAGTGAGATCCTTTTTCCCTTCTACCACATTTGTTTTATAGAAAAATGTCAAATGACACATGTCCTCATGCAC
>SNQJ01S0284869.1:0-11023 GCA_010110895.2 Picea sitchensis | reverse complement strand
AACACTGGTGTACTGTGCATGTGTGTGATTGTTTATTTATTACTGCTCATTATTGGATAATAATTCTACATTGATATGACATTTGAAGAAAAAGGATTATAATTACGTTATTACTGATTCACCCCCCCTCTCAGTAATCCAACGTCTTCTTCCTTAGGCACATGCAATTTTTCAAAATATGCTTGCATATGAACCCCCTTTCTAGCCCTCATGTTCTCTTTGACCTCTTCAACATCTTCAAACAGGTGCCTTAACGATGAATATTTACTCTCTCTCAGGAGAAGGACCAGCTCTGGATGTTGAGCCATGACATCGTACACCATGGAAACAGTCTTTGTGGGTCTGATATCCATAGGAAACTATGATAAACATTGTAAAAACTCATGTTGAATATAGTCAAGGCTTCCTCTTCCCCTCTTCTCAAGGCATTAAACTCAAACCAGTATTGATCAAGGGACTTGTTCTCACCCCAACACTTTAAAAATACATTTCATAGCTCGGTCCGGGAGAAAATAGAACCGAATTCCATACATATAAACCACACAACAACATCTCCAGACAAAGAATGTGAGAACAACCTCATAGTAACATCCTCATGAACAATCTCAAACTGATCAACAAATTTCTCAAAGGCCCCCAAGTGCCTCTCGGCTGTAACCTGGTCTTCTCCAGAAAGACAAGGAAGATACTCAAAGGAATCAAGAGGATAAGGGTTGAGGCGATATGGCAGCCTCAAAGGTTTAAAAAACTTATTGTTTATTTTAATTTGAAAAGCAGTGGGTTGATCATGAGGATTAATGATTTGATGGCAATGCTCAGCAGGAATAACGGAGGGTAATGATATTTGAGAATACTGTGAATTATTTTCAACCTCCTAAAGGCTACAAGGGTGATCAATTTCAAGAGGATATGCAATACAAATCTCAATTTTATTAATAGGAAGGGGTGAATACACGAGATCAATATCTACAACACAAGAAGAGGGTTTGTTTTCTTCTTCCAAGGATGGATAAATAAAGGAAGGCCTATTATCATCTGAATAGACAAAGAAGAGGATAATCCTCTTTATAGGTTAAGGGAAAGAGAGAAATGAGTTGATAAACAAGAACATGATTTCATGAATAAAGCTCATAAACCGATACCTGGTCTCCCTCTTCAATATGGTCATCTTTCTGTCAACAAGATCCTCCCCAATGGAGTCTTCGATTGTGGAGTCACCAGGTGCAAGTTGCAATCTTCAATGGTTCTGATGTCTGATGCACCTTCAGAATCAGAAGCCCGTTGTCATTCTATCCCAGGGAAAATTATTCAATTTGTTCCCCAGAAACAACGTCATAAATGTTAGCACTAGAAGTCACCTCCAGATTGCATTGGAGGTAAGCCCAGTACCCATCAGTTTTTATGTCACAATGAATAAATTTAAAGGGGGTCGAATGGGTGCAGACTCAAGATAATATTGTTATAACTCATAAATATATACCAACATGCACAAGAAGGTGAGTTCTTTATTAACTTCGGTCGGTAATTTGTAGTAAGGGCGAGTAGGAGGAAGAACTAGAGAGAAGAATGTAGAGGTCTGTTATGGACATCCGTTCTTCCAACAGCCTAAGGAGGAACAAATCAGAAAACAAGATCCTCTTGGATTCAAAGTTTCAGAAAGGCTGGAGAACATTACAACAGAACTACAATCAAACCTACATTACAATACAACCATAAAAATCCATGTGAATATTTCAATCATGGACACTCCATCATTAGAGGTAAACAAGATGGAAAATAAGTTGACTTAGATTAAACCAGAAGTCTCAAATTCTATTACATAACAAGAAAACCAGAAGCTTCATCAAAAGTTTACAATGCGGGATCCTACCTCAACCATCCACCATAAAAAAATACTAAAACTACCTATATATACTCAGAAATGTTGCAACCAAAGCTTTGAGTCGACTAGCTCCCTGTCAGACTGAACGTGCATGCATTCTTTTTTCAGACGTAATCGTGTTTCAGTAGGAACCTACGGAAGAACCAACTTACTGACAGTTCATCCTAGCTTTCCATTTATGTGGTGAGATGAGGTTTCAACCCTCTCTTACTTCCATTAACCACTTTCATCAAGATCAGGACGAGGCTTGAATGCTCAGGGAGTTGTCATGTGCTGCTAGTGGTTTTTCGAGTCAACCCGGCACCTTGAAACCATGATAATATCACTTTGTGACTAACACGGGTGTCTTCATCCTTTGGCACAACTCACGTGAGCCCTGCATATTTTCCTGCATGCGACCTCGGGCCATGAACCAACACTTATCTCCATAAGCACTTCAGGATTTTTCCTTTTGGGGGTTTTCACATCGCATGACTACAATTTCCCAACACCCGATTTATGAAATTGCCTTGCTCAGATCAATGATACACCACCACTTTGGTACTTTGGACTTCGTGAGGTCGATCTCCACCCGTTTTTAATTCCTCGAATCACGATTTCGTGAATCCTCTTATTTGCTTCCATGTGCCCCACTTAAGATCTACGTCTCATGCTCACTTCGGGTCTAGGGACTTCTGACTTTTTCTCTGGCACTATACTTCACGCAATTTTGAAATTCTGAATTTCCATGAGCCACTAATCTGAAATTCCTATAGGGGATCTCCATCATCACAAAATTGAGCTCGCCTGTTTGTATTTTAAGCCCGAAATTAGTTGCTCTGCATGTTGCTCTCAGACGCTTCATGTGCAGAGCATGAACTTGGATGACCTGTTGCCCTTCAAAAATATATGTGATAACACTACCTCCTTAAGAAGAAATGGTCTCAATTGTTTTGAGTTCCCGGGGGAGAGGGGGAAGCATTTGTTGAATCTTAACCTTGGTGAGATGCTTGCCTTGCTGGGGAAGTTGCATTGCTTGTCTTGTGAACATAGATGATTTTAGGGGCTAAATTTTGCAAATGGGCTAATTTTCCATGGTTTTTCCCAAAAAACAATTCACTAATTTCCATTTTTCCTAAAAACGATTCACCCAAATTCCATAGAATAAAATTATTTTACCTTAAAAATCGCCAAAATTTTATAGAAACTATATAAAATCCTTAGAAATTTTAATATTTTTACAAAACTATCGCCAAACATTTTACATTTTGCATATTAAGGACTAGAAATATTAGTCCATGTTTCTACATTTTAATATAAATTTCCATCCTTAAAATCATCCATGTTTTTGAAGGTTGTCGAGAATCTGATGTTAGAAGGGTTGGACCTTTTTAACTAGTATGGATACATGAGATGACTCTATGAAGAATGAATATTTGTGGTTTTCTTCAATATTTTCGAACTACTTCTGATAGATAGAAGGTGCTTGGACTGAGGCTGCAGTGATGGCAGTGTCCTTATGTTAACCTTTTGAATAGATTGTGAAGAAGATGGATTTTTTTGATAATATAATACCTTTTGGAACTATTTAGGTTGGACAACAGTTGAAACTACCTCTAGTATACTTTATATATGACCCCCAGAGTAACAATGATAGTACGGGGTCAAGTCTCATAAATAACATGGTGCTTCCACATATATGGCTGGCCCAAAAGAACATCATAGACATCCAATGGGGAAACATCGCATAATACCTCATCCTTGAAGGGATGGATGATGTATGACAATCGAAACTGATAGTTGACCTGAATATCTCATTGTTGGTGAAGCCACTTGATGTTGTATATGGTTGCGGGTGTGGTGTTTCCCACAATACCAATTGTTTGATGACCTCTGTTGAGATGAGGTTATTATGGCTTCCGCTATCAACAATGAGATGCAACAGGGTCCCTTTAACCCATATCTACTAATGGAAGAGGTGATCCCCTTCTTCATAATATGCTAGTTCTTTTAGTTGAATTGTTGTGGTCGCGATAATAGCAGTGGGGACTGCATCGATGATTTGTCTTCTCCCATTATTTTTTGAATCATATTTTGAATATGGGTTTAGCTCTTTTTATTTGATCTCGACCACCAATGACCATTTTTAGTGACATTCATCGGTGTTGTGCCAGGGGATTTTGTGGAAATTGCACCACTTTCTAGTGACTTTCTTCGTCTTTCCCTCACCCTTCTTTTCATGTGGCTTGGATGGGTTTTATTATGGATAGTTGTTAGGGATGACTTTTCCATACTTTGGTTGTTGCATATTTTTAGACCCAAAATCCTACTTGTTCTAGTGCCTAAATTTTTGCTCGATTTTGAAAACATATAGATAGGAAGCTCCTAGTGATGAGATGTCTAAGAAGCCCATTTTGGTTTAGATGTACTTATGTATAGCCCCACAGTATTTCGGAACTAGATTCCACTCAGAGTCTTTGATACCCATATTGGTGCACAAGGTATGGAAATTATTTGTGAACTCCAACACTATTTGGCCCCTCTCTTTCTGCAGTGTGGTCCATCTCATGTATTGGTCGTCATAGTTACCATCTGGGTAATATTCTTCCTTGACTGCATTCACAAAAAAATACCAAGTGGGATCGACCACATATATTCCATAATCCTCTGTGGAAATTTACTCCTAGTAAGTTTTCCACCATTTTTTGACATGGGGAAGAGCCTTAAGGAGTGTGAAGGTGATCTTTTCCCAATTGGAAAAACTGTGAACAAAGAAGTAACCTTCTAGTAGATTTAACCATTTTTCTAGGGCATCTGCATATATCTGAACTTCAAATATAGAAATATCAAAATTAATTTGTACCTTTAATGGAGAGGTGCCTCAAAATTGGCCTCTTGATGAATACATTCTTTCTATTATCAACAGGCTTTGAAGGATGTGGGAAAAAATCTCCATCATTTATTCCCTCTGTCATGTGAGAGATTTCTCAAGCAATAAATTAATAAAATATTCTTCTCTATCACATTTATTTTATTCAACCATAGAGGTTTTCTTGGGTGTGTGAGAATGATTTTCCTCAAGAGATACAATCTCAAGTCCTAACTAGCTATACTCGGACCTCGTCAGGGACATGCACTGAAAAATGATCAAGAGAAACCTGCTCTGATACCAGTGATCTAGATTACTTTTGGCATGAAATGAGAGAGGAAATATAAATAATAAATGTACAAAGATACATCAGATATCCAATAATATAACATATATATATATGATATATAACCATAAACACAGAAATACAGTAATACACAATTTTTATTATTGAGTGAAATGTACAAAACTATAAAAATATAGAGTGAAAGACTCGTTAGCGTCATTAAAGCTTCTCTCTAAGAAGAGATGTGATGACTACGCTCATTCATATGAAGATGATTGTTACAATGAGGCTCCAAAGATATTTTTAACAAAAATAAAATCCAATACCCTAACCTCAGAAGATGAAAATCCAACAGTCTTTTGGACCCCGTCTTGGGTAGTTTGGTTTATCAACTTCCTGAGGGTGTAGTGTTGGCATATAATCTCTATTTGAGGTGAATGATAGATCATTGGAAAGGTATCGACGATGATATTCATTTTGGAGGCTAAATTAGAGCCTTTGGCCATATTTTAGGTGTTTGATCATGAAAAAACATCATTTAGGCCCTCAAAATGGTCCTAGAAATTTAGAACTCGAAAACCTACTAAAATTAGTAAATTGCTAGAAAATTGTTTTGAGATAGTTGGAATAGGTGGGTTGCCACCGATATCCACCTAGATAAATCCTTCCTCCTTAGGAATAAATGGTCTCCATTGCATTGAGTTCCCAAGGGAGAGGGGGAACTGTTTGTTGAATCTGAACCTTGGTGAGTTTCTTACCTTGCTGGAGAAGTTGTGTTGCTTGAATTGTGGAAGGTTGTCGAGAACCTGATGTTGGAAGGGTTGGACATTTTTAATTATTCCATCTACATGATATGGTTGTGTGCAGAAGGAATCTTTTTTCTTTTCTTCAATCTTGTCAGCCTGGTTTTACTAGATAGAAGGTGCTTAGACTGAGGCTGCAATGATGGCAATGTTCTTCTGTTCACCTTTTGAAAAGATTGTGAAGATGTTGAATTGTGTAGTATGAGATACTACCTTGCGGCACTATTTAGGTGGGATAGTAGTTGGAAATACCTTTGGTATCTTGTAGTGATGAACCCAAAAATAACAATGACACTATGGGGTCAAGAATCATAAATAACATGGTGCTTCCGAATATATTACTCACCCAAAATAACATCACATAAATAAAATGTGGAAACATCACATAATACCTCATCCTTGAAGGGATGGATGCCATATGACAATTGGCATTGCTAGTTGACATGAAGATCTTGTCCCTGGTGAAGCCACCCAATTTTGTATGGATATGGGTGTGGTTTTGTCAACAATCCCAACTATTTGAGGAACTATGATGAGATGAGGTTCTTCTGGCTTCCACTATAAACAATGAAATGCAAGGGGATCCCCTTCACCCACAATTGAAAATGGAAGAGGTGCTCCCCTTCTTCAGGATATGCTAGTTCTTCTGGTTGAATTTTTTTGGTATTGACAATAGCAATGGGGTCTGCGTTGATGATCTGTCTTCTCCCATTATTTTATTAATCATATTATGAATCTAGTTTCGGCTCTTTTTCTTTGATATCAACCACCAATGACTAATTTGAGCGGCATTCATCGATGTTGTGCCAAGGGATTTTGTGGAAATCATAACACTTTCCAGTGTCCTTCTTCATCTTTTTGTTACCCTTCTTTTCATGTGTCTTGGATGGGTTTTCTGAAGGCTAGTTATTAGGGTCATCTTTACCATAATTTTTTTGTTGCGGATTTGCAGACCAGAACTCTCATTTGTTCTAGTGCCTAAAGTTTTGCTCGATTTTGACAACATATTGATAGGAAAATCCTAGTGATGAGAAGTATAGGAAATCCATTTCGGTTTGGATGTACCTATGCAGAGAAATGAGGTATTTTATAACTAGATTTCACTCAGATTATTTGATACCCAACATGGTGTTGTAGTGTGGTCCATCTCATGTACTGGTCATCATAGTTATTAACAGGGTAATATTGTTCCTTGACCACATCCAAAAAACAATCCCATGTGGGCTCGACCCCATATATTATAGACTCCCCTCTGGAAATTTTCTCTTAGTAATTTTACCACCAATGTTTGACATGGGGGAGAGCCTTAAGGAGTGAGAAGGTGATCATTTCACTATTGGAAAAATTGTGAACAAAGAAGTAACCTTCTAGCAGATTTAACAATTTTTCTAGGGCATCTGCATCTATCTGACCTTCAAATACAGAAATATCAAAATTAACTTGTACCTTGAAAGGAGAGGTGCCTCCAAAGTGGTCTCTTGATGAGTACATGCTTTCTGTTATGAAATATGTTGAAAAATGTAGGAAACATTCTCCATCATTTCATCCCTTTGTCGCGTGAGAGATTGTTGAAGCAACATATTAATAGAATATTCTACTATGTATTTTTTCTGTTCTTCCACCATGAAGGGTTTCTTTGGCGTGTGAGAGAGATTATCCTCAAGAGATAAAATATCAAGACCCAACTTTCTATAATCGGACCTCATCGAGGACATGCAATGAAAAATTATCAAGAGAATCTTGCTCTAATACCATTGATCCAGATTATTTTTGGCACGAAATGAGAGCAAACATAGAATAGATAAATGTACAGAACTGTAAAAATATAGAGTGAAAGACTCACTAGAATGGTTGCATATTATATCTAAGAATAAATGTGATGGCTAGTTTCATTCACAAGAAGATGATTGTTACAATGAGGCTCGAAAGTCCTTTTTAACATAAATAAAATCCAAAACCCTAACCTCAGAAGATGAAAAGACAACAGTTTTGTGGACCCCATTTTGGGTAGATTGGTGTATCAACTTCTAGAAGGTGTAACTTTGGAAAAAAATATTCGTTTGAGGCGTACAATATCGTTTTGGGAAGGTATCGATGAGGAGATTCATTTTGGGGGCCAGATGGAATAGTAAATTTCTAGAAAACTATTTTGATCCAGTTGGAATAGGTGGGTGGCTACCGATATCCACCTGGATCAATCCTCCCTCCTTAGGAAGAAATGGTCTCCATTGTGGTGAGTTACTAAGGGAGAGGGGGAAGCATTTTTTTATTCTTAACCTTGGTGAGATGCTCTCCTTATTGGAGAAGTTGCATTGCTTGTATTGTGGAAGGTTGTCGAGAACTTGATGTTGGAAGGGTTGGACCTTTTTAACTAGTCTGACTACATGAGATGACTGTGTGCAGAAGGAATATTTGTGCTTTGTTTCAATCTTGTCAACCTGTTTCTATTGGATAGAAGGTGCTTGGACTGAGGCTGCAGTGGTGGTATTGTCCTTTTGTTCACCTTTTTAAGAAATTGTGAAGAGGCTTAATATTGTAGTATGAGATAGTACCTTGTGACACTGTTTATGTGGGACAGTAGTTGGAACTGCATCTAGTATCTTGTAGAGAAGGGATTATTTTAGGGGATAAATTTCTCTCATGGGCTAATTTTCTATGGTTTTTCCAAAAACGAGATTCATTATTTTAAAAATGATTCGCCCAAATTCTATAAGATAAAATTATTTTACCATAAAAATCGCCAAAATTTTATAGAAACCATATAAAATACTTAGAAATTTGAATATTTTTACAAAAATATCTCCAAACATTTATAGTTGACATATGAAGGATTAGTAAGATTCACCAAGGTTTCTACATTTTAAAATAAATTTCCATCCTTAAAATCATCCCTGCTGTAGAGATGACCCCCCAGAGTAGCTATGAAACTATGAGGTTGAGACTCATAAATAGCATGGTGCTTCCACATATATGGTTGGCCCAAAAGAAGATCACAGATATATAGTGGGGAAACATGACATAATACCTCATCCTTGAAGGGTTGGATGTTGTATGAAAATCGACACTGCTTGATGATGTAGAGATATCATCCCTAACAAAGGCACTCGATGTTGTATGGTTGCAGGTGTGGTGTTTTCAACAATCCAAACTATTTGATGACCTTTTCTGAGATGAGTCTCTTCTGGATTCTACTATCAACAATGAAATGCAATAGGGTACCCTTCACCCACATCTGTGAATGGAAGAGGTGCTCCCCTTCTTTAGGATATGCTGGTTTTTCTAGCTAAATTTTTGCAGTCGTGACAGTAGCGGTGGGTTCTACGTCGATGATATGTCTTGTCCCATTATTTTTTGAATCAGATTCCAAATATGGGTTCGACTCTTTTTCTTTGATAACGACCACCAATCACTGTTTTGAGTGACATTCATCGGTGTTGTTCCAAGGGATTTTTTGGAAATCACACCTCTTTCCAGTGTCCTTCATCTTTCCGTTACCCTTCTTTTCATGTGGCTTGGATGGGTTTTCTAAAGGTTGGTTGTTAGGGCCATATTTACCATACTTTGGTTGTTGCGTATTTTCATACCCAAACTCCCATTTGTTCTAGTGCCTAAATTTCTACTCGATTTTGACAACATATCGATAGGAAATTCCCAGTGATGAGATGTATAGGAAATCAATTTCAGTTTGGATGTACCTATGCAGATCCCTATGATATTTCAGAACTAGATGTTTCTCAAAGTATTTATACCCATCTTGGTACATGATCCAAAATGGATCCAGGAAGACCTAAAAATAAAATTTCTCATAATCAGATGAAACCAACTCCGTTGCATTGGGCTCATTGTGTTGATTTCGACCATATATTGTTTTCCAAAAATGGACACCGTATGCGAAAGTTATCACGTTTTGATCGATTTCCCAAATAGGCCAAAAAGTCAACTGGTCAAATTCAATAGTAAACTAGTCGTACTGCTAACGTCTGTAGTATGACAACATGAAATCATGATGACTTCAGCAGGAACACATGGCAGCATGAGGAGGTGACACATGTCACTCATTTTTAGCATTTTCAGGCATGATGTGGACTAGTAAAAAAGTGACAGGTGGCACTACATGGATGTGACACATGGAATTGTACAGATGTGACACATGGATGTACGGAATGCTACCATGGCCCAATGACAATCTGACACATGGCAGTATGGAAGACATGTTGAAGTACAGATGCTAACGTGGCAAGGTGACATGGTAGTACGGATGTTGATGTGGCAGCTGACCGTGCATGCTGACTGCATAGTTGACAGTGCACTAACTAGATTATACAAGCCAATATAGAGGTTACACATGGCCCAATCACAGGGTGGCACATGGCACCATTGTTACACATCAAAATTACTCACTTCGATAGTGTCGCAAGTGTCATCATTATAAGTGTCGCAAATGTCACACTTTGTCGACAAGTGTCGCAAGTGTTAAAGAAAGAATATTGTCATGATGCCTATGTCATGCCTATAATGACATGAGAAGGACACTTGAAACACCTCAAACATTTTATTTGGAAGAGGAGAAATGAGTCAGTAGGCTCATGAACCTTTTTCCATCTAAAAACACTCAAAAAACTGAGTTTTTGGAGGAGAGCGCTCCCCTATACCTCTTTAGGGAGTGTTGGCACTCCCCCTTACACTGTCTGGGAGCGCTATAAAGCTCCTTTGGCCCTTCTAGAGGAGCGTTGTTGACTTTAGGAGTGTTGGCGCCCATCTTAACCCTACTGGGGAGCGCTACAGCGCTCTGATGACCCTTTTGAGGGAGCGCTACCTATTCTGGGCAGCAGTTAAGTTGTTGAGATGAATGGGGGAAGGATCCGTTCATTCTTGGAAAGCAGTTGGATTCGAATCCCTAGTCCAGCCATGGTATTAGGGAAGATCCCTAATTGAAGGAGGAAAATCCTCAACTTCCCCAAGGATATCTCAAGTTGTTGAGCCTCTCCAAGGCTTTATAAGCAAGCTTTCTCATGGTGAAAGGGGACTGGAAAAGAGAGAATCACACCAAACTTATGATCTCATAAGTGGTGTTGGAACAAATATGTTTTGGAAGCAAGAGACCTATGATCTCATAGGGGGAAATTGGTGAAGCTATCGTCATTCAGATCATGGATCTTTTGAGCAAGGGGTAGACAAGGAGGACTTGGCAGAACTGCTGCAAT
>SNQJ01S0284867.1:0-11023 GCA_010110895.2 Picea sitchensis | reverse complement strand
GGGTTTCCTCGTGAAAATCTGTCTCTGTGTGTATTTTATGTGTGACTGATGATCTTTACTTTTACTGTCCATATGTTGTATATTGTTGATGACACATGAAGAAAGATTAATAAATTTTAAAAGGTATAAAATTGTTTAAGATCACATACAACTAATTCACCCCCCCCTCTCAGTTGTTTTAGTATTTCCAACACTATTATTGATTCCCTGTGATCGGAGTCGAGCATTCAATTTAAGTGAAAATTTTCATCTAGGGTTAAAAAACGTCGGGTATGACTTGGCTCACTAAACTAATGTCAATAAACTCTCCCACCAATAATTTTTTCATTGATTAAGTCTATTTTTTTATTTACAAATTAACACCGTAACTTTCATAGATTAAATTTTAACCCTAGATACTCAATGGCCAAGACACATTGTTGTCTAATAATTTACACAATCATATAATTATTACTTCTTGATGTTAATGAGGTTAAGGAATAGTCTTAGATACCCTTCACGTCATGGATAATTTGGTATATATAGCTGGCCTAAAAATGAGATATAAGGTCTGAGCTTATTAAATTGCATTCTGTCCTTAATATAGAAAAAACAAGAACTAAAATGTATGGTTCCCTTAGTACAAGAAATTTAATATTTAACTATATGCTCCTTAGTACCAAGAGTTAATATTGAAGTGTGATTTCTCTTTAGTATATAGAAAATTTGTTGGCGTTGATCTAACTTTGTTAACCTTGTTATAAAATTAAGGATCATTAAAAAAAATAGCTTTAGTGAATTAATTTATTATCTATCCATTTAATGAAGGTGTTAATTTATTATGTAGCCATTTTAAATTAAAAAAACACTTTTAATAATGGTATGCTAATTTGAATCCAAGAATGGAATATCATTTTAAATTTAAAAACCACTTTTAATAATGGTATGCTATTCTGAATCCAATATTTCTTCTTTTGAAATATTTTTATATAATCCAAAAAATTGGAAAAATATATTGAGACTCAATCATTTTTTGAAAATCTCAGCAATATTTTCAACAGGTCAATTTTTAGGTGATTTCTGAATGATGGATTAGCTGGTCAATTGATTGGTTATTTTTCCACACTCAGTTAAACTTTAGCCCTTTTTTTCCAAAGCATCATTTGAATTTTTGGGATACTTAGGTTGTTTCTTCTTAAGAAATATCGTTCCTTTGAAAAATGTTTAAAATGTTTTGATGATGGTTTAATCTCAAGATTTTCAACTTCATCACGTTCATTGGAAGTCATCCTTGAAAAATTACATTTCAGTCAAATCTTATGCTTAAAATTTGACAGTTGAAAGTCTGGGAAAATGAATAGATGCTTAATTGTCTTTTGAATTCAAAACAATTGACACCTCTCTATTGTCCGAGCAATCAGAAAGCATGTCCTTTGGTAAAAACCTATAGCGATGAGTAAATATGAGGGCAATTTCCCTTCCTTAGTATTTAAATTAAAGGAAATAAAATAGTTCTCTTATTAATAAACTCTGCATAAAATGACAAATTATACAATTTTTTTATTGAAGAATACTGGCACATATATGCTTGGAAATCAACTAAGACCCATTTATTTAAAGAATAGAGATACCAACAAACATATTAAAAATAAATGTTTCATAAGTCAAGTCAAAATTTAAACAATATTCTCTTGAATTTCATGTATAATTTGACATGTTATGCACCTGATTATTAAATAATGAGTTCACTGCTCTGAAGCAATTTGGATATCCATGCCCAATTTTCTCTCTTATGTGTAGATATATATTTTCATATCACATTGTTTTCCAAGGAAAACCTCTGGGGATCACCCCACTTCCCCATAATTTACAAATGGTGGACATATTAACCGTTGGCATTGATTACATCACCTGAGCTTATAGGGATAATTGAGTAAGGTCCATGGAAGCAGAGGCAACCAACCAACCCAAGGAGTCACGTTGTGTCCTCTTGCATTAAGCCTACAACACTCAACCACTCTTGCTAACCCACCAGGCTATATATTTTTGTATCACATGCAATCACAGAAGAAAACATCTCGAAATGTAAGGATAAATATGTTGAATGATGATGTTCATACATTCAAATGACAATGTTGGTTGTGCATTTATATAAGATTTCTATAAGTAGAGAGAATGGGGTCACATAATAGTATTTGTGCTCTTTTAATAAGTATTGTTGTTTAGGAGTAATAATTGTTATTATCGACATGGTAAACAAAAAGGGAAAAATAAATGCTACAAATTCTCTACTAGGGTTTATGCTCTCTGTCATTGAGTCGATGAATCCATCACTAATACATGCATAAAGATTAATTACTACCATTCCTTTCAACAAACTTGATGCCAATACACCTTGTTGTCTACTTCTATTTAATGCGAAAATACAATGTGATTGCTCTTTAGTATAGGAAATTAAAAAAATGAAAACTTCATATATTTAGGGTTGTATTTCGATGGTTGACAATCTAATGATAATAGATTTTTTTTATATAACGGATTGTAATAAAAATATATACACTAGCAAAAACCACTATATAAAAGTGGTTGATATGTGTCGATGGGGGTCATTAGTTTGGAATCGTGGAAAATGGCATTGATTGACATATATCAACCTGACAACCACTTTTATAAAGTGGTTGTTTCTAGTTTATAATGACAATGAAGAATATTCTATTTTTATTTAATATTTTTCACAAACAAGACATCCAAGATTAAAAACATATTTACTCTAACAATTTCCAATAATTGAACACCTATCAATATAATGGAAAAGGAAGCATTTGACGATGCAAATATGATTAACAAGATTGTGGTTCATGAAAACATGGATGATTAATAAGTATGTTGCTAAATCAAACCAAATTCAAGCATGACCAAATGTAACACACCCAACCCCTAAGTGATATTTTAAGGGGTGGGGCATCATAATTTCATTTTCCTTAACTCTCTCAAATCCTAATTCTGTGGTTTCTTTCAAGTCCTTCTCATCCAAGACTCTCCAATGGAAAATCCCCCTTTCTCCAAAGTGCAGGTTCTTCCAAACCCACAGACTCTTTTCTAGGCCCTTTGAAGAATTTGAACAACATGCACTAGCTTCCATGCTAGGGTCTCTTCCTTCATACGACCTTGGGCTATGACCCGACGCCTACCCAAAGGGTGCTTCGGGGCTTTGGGATTCGATCATTTTCACTTCACCACTCGCCAATTCTCCTGAACTTTGAACTAGAGAAGTTTCAAAACGACGTGGAAGGGATCGATGATCCCTTCTCCCTTTCTGGATCAATGACCCACTGTTAAGGTCCTAACCCGCACATAGGTAGATCAATGTATTCAGATGTAATAAAGGTCAATATTAATAAGGCCTTTCTGTTAGTATATTTAGACACGTAGGAGTTAGTTAAGATATACTTGGTCTAATATGTCATTAGGTAAAAGTGTGTTTCTTTAGTAAGCATTAGTATGCATTTGTAGATAGGAAATCCGACGGTCACGATATGTTCCCGACATAGAGTGATCCGACGGTTCATAGATCAATGTATCTGCATGTATTAAAGGTCAATATTAATAAGGCCTTCTAGTATATTTAGACATGTAGGAGTTAGTTAAGATATACTTCATTCAATATGTCATTAGGTAAAAGTGTGTTTCTTTTAGTAAGCATTAGTATGCATTTGTAGATAGGAACTTACCACGATATGTTCCTACATAGAGTGATCCGACGTCTATATTCTCCTGGATCTTAATGGCCATTGATATGTGGCTTAACACCTGATTGGTCCATGATCTCTATTTAATGAGCATGGAGGGTCATTTGTTCCATGATCTATTGTGAGAAACTCTTGTAAAATCTCTCTCAGAATCTTTTCTTTGCATTAATAAACCGCTTCCAAGCGGTCGCGCTATCGGGTCGTGGATGTTTCTCCGTAGGGTTTTTACCACATTAAAACATCGGTGAGTTGATATTTGATATGGTTATGTGAGTGGTGCCATCAAGGTGTTCATCCTCCGTTGGAATACTCGTGTTGTTGAAAATGGTATCAAAGAGTCTGCTTTGAAGACCATCCCCTGCTAGAGATCTAGATCGCGGAAGACGAGTTGCCTCATCTCCATTTTCTGGAATTTTGGTACATTTACGAAGATTAGGTTTGACCATTTTATTTAAAGTCCTAATAATGATTTTTTTTAAATTTTGCAAAAGTTTTGATTTTATTTTTCGGTTTGTATTTTTTTATTTTTGGCCTAATCTTTAGATATGCACATGCTCTTTGCCCCACAATCTTGTACGGTCTCTCGGAAAAATCAGAAACAGATAGGAAAAGGTGCATCTTCGGGTAAGCTAACTGAGACCTAACCCCTGTTGTCATCGGTAGCTTAATTTTTTTTTATTGTGTGAAAGAGTTTTTTGGAGCATGCTTCCAAGGCCGCCTTCCACAACAACAACAACAAAAACAATTCCCCATGAACATTACAATATGTTTTGCTAGACCATTGGTTAAAAATTGCCTTATTAAGTAAGAGGTCTGAGTTCAAGTCTCTTTGTTACCTTTTTTGGAAAAGGTCATATAAATTGTAAAGTGCATTTCACTTCAAGAAAGCAAAGTGAATCACTAAGGTAGCTATATTTTATTTTAGAGTTGTATGCATGCAACTTTTTCATATAAGGTAACCTCATTAAAATGATCCCCACTTCTCTTTATAAAAGTGGGTCATCATAAAGTAGCTTAAACTATCACGTAATTATTTGGTTACCATTTATGCCTTTTAAAAGGGGCATAACTCTCACATCTAAAGTTCGTTGCCGTGGTTTTTTAGAAGCCGCGACTAATTCTCGGTGATCTTTCCATCCAGATTATTGTTTCTGGGGCTTAAAATATGCATTATCTACATATTTAATATGGCTTCTACAAGTATCATCTTGCTGGTATTTAGTGACATATCTTTAATGGAGATCCTATATGAAGATTTATTAAGAAGTAAAGGCCTCACATCGATTACCTCGGGAAATGAAACAACCCCCACCGATGATGATAATAAATACAAATGGATAATAGGAATGACGGCTAACGGACTAATTGGAATTTCCATCTCTCCCGATCTAAGGTACCACCAAGGAATTGATGACCTCAAGCAAATGGGACAAGATTGAACTGTTTGGTAAACTCATTATCTGAAAGCACAAATGCTTAGAAAAATCAACATCGAATTTCTGGATTCCAAGTGATTTTTCTGTTCCTTGAGACTACGTTCATCTAAGTTTAAACACCTGTGACTCTTTATGTGAAGATTGTAAGATAACAATGGAGGAAGATAAAGCTGCATATATCTTATTCTTCTAAGCTAGGTAGTGCATATGTGTTTGTATCTACCTTCTATGCCATGAAAGAGGTCGTAGTGAAAGCTTATGTAGAACCCACTATTGATTCCTTTTGTACTTCCTTGATTAGAGAGGAAGATGTTTATACAAATTTGGGAGGATCAATAATAAGCAGGTACTTTAAACAAAGCCTTAGTTGCCTCCAAAGAGGAAAGATAAAACTCCAAGTATCCCAAGAAGAAACATCCGCTACAACAAATAAAACAACCATGGGTCCCAAACCCGCCGATAGCCTTCATCTCCTAATGGTGACAAAGGATCAAAATATAAAAAGAATACTAACAAACATTGCAACTTTTGTGTAATAAAGATGGTCATGATGAGTCCAGATACCAAGAAGATGGCAGTTTTAGGCAACATGAAGAAGCACAACATGACTATTGATTCTTCTTCTTCTCATGGACATGCACTTTCTCATTTCCGGTTTTTCCCTTCAATACACCTTCTACTACTACTTCTTCTTCCAATGAGTGGCTTATTGATCTCAAAGAGCATTCATCATATGGCTAAGGATAGCCATATTTTCTCAGCTTCTAAAATAAATGTAATACAAGGAAATATTTGTTGGTGATGATAGATCTCTCTTAGTGTTGAAGGATCTAAAACAATTCAGAAAATGGTCATTTAAATGATGTTTTATGTGTTCCAGATCTTTCTTTAACCTTCTATTAGTATATCAAATTTCTCATTCAAGTGAAGGTAAAACCGCCGAGTTTTCACATTCTCACTCGTTGTAATCAAGGATCTTAAATATCCTAAGCATGTTCTTGCAATCGAATTGTTGATGATATTACCATGTTGTACAAATTTGACAACTTAATATCCGCTTTTCATATCATTGCTGCTCATAGCGATGACTTGAGCAAACTCTTTGGCATGAGCGTTTGGTCATCTAAAGTATCGCCCATTGCAACAAATTCATGTAATCAACATGTAGATCGTCTTCCCTCTTGTTTCATGCAGAGATGGTGTTTGGGTAATGGTTGTGTTCTCTACAAACATCATCTGACATCTTTGAAAAACGCGGCCTCTGGCAATTTCGGTTCCTTTGCATTTTGTTCATAGTGATTTGTGTGTGGTCCACTTTCTTCCTTTCTTCGGTGCAAGTATTTTAACTTTCATTGATGACTTTTCCAGACGCTTCATGTTTACTTACTTTTAAAAACTCAAGAGTGAAGTTTTTGACAATTTTTTGGCCTACTTGGCCCTTGTAGAAAAGAAATCTGACATCAAATTCAAAGGTTAAGAAATGTGATAATGGAGGTGAATACCAACAATAATTTGCATAGCTATTGTACCATTACTGGCATCCAAATGCAACATTAATTGCTCCATATACAATTCACAACAAAATGGTGTTGGCCGAAAAGAAAGAACCACACATTAAAAAGAAATGGCTAATTGTATGATCCAATCTTAAGGGATTAAGTTCACAAAGATAAGGTAAGCAATCAACTCAGGTAAATTACATAGTCGGGACCACTCCCACAAAGGCTCTTAAAAAAAATATAAATAACTGTACAGTTTGGACTGGGAAATTAAACCAGATGTAAGTCACTTCCTCGTATTTGGCAGTATAGCATGGGCCTACATTCCTGGTGAGAAAAGGAAAGTATTGCAGCCGAAAAGTGAGAAGCGTATATTTGTTGGTTATTCAAGACGTCAGCAAGTTGTTAGACTCTTCAACCACATTGTAATGAAATTATTCTAGAAGAGATGTTAAATTTGAAAAAAATATCTTGGTCATGAGCCTACTCGGGTGGGTGTGTTTCTTCTTTGGCCTGCGAGCCATTTTTGGCAGTTGTGCCTTCTTCTTTTTTCTATTCTGGATTCTTCTTCGATGATGAAAGTGAGGATGAAAACCCAACTCCGTCACGCCATTATCCCTCCAGATGAGTCCTTTGAACCCTCGAAAAGCACCCGCCCACCAATTCCTAGATAGTCCATTCAACAAAGTAAGCAAAATGCAGATCTTGTTTCCAGATCCTTCATATCAGCTGCCGGACACGCTCGATGCCCAGCCGAGTTCTCTTTGGATCAAGTTTCAACCTTATGATCCAGAGACATTTGATGAAGCTTTGGGTCATCCACATTGGGATACAATAATGAATGAAGGAGTATCATTCTTTAATGGAAATGATACATGGGATCTTGTGAAATTCTTCCAAAAAGGAAGAAAACTTATTAAATGCAAATGGGTATACCCCAAACTAAGTATGCATCGATGTGAAGTATTGGAAAGCATCAAGGCCTGGACATAGTTGCCAAAGGATTCTGTTGAAGGCATTGACTATAATGAAACCTTTTCCCGTAGCCAAAATGAATTCCATCCACTTTGTTCTTGCCCCCTCACGCCTCTTATAAATGGGAGGTCCATCAGATGGATGCCAAATAATCCTTCTTGCATGGTAATTTGAGAAGAAATTTACATTGAACAACCTCCTAGCTTTGTTCATAATGATTCTAGCCTTGTTTGTCGCCTTCATAAATCTCTTTATATCCTGCCAAGCCCCGAAATTGGTATACAAAATGGATAGCTTTGACACTGATTCTCTAGATGCCATTATGATCCTAATGTCTATACCGCAGTAGGAACTATCTCATCATCCTTGTCCTTATGTTGATGACCTTTATCCTTACCGTAGTGACTCAAAACTTTAAACCATGTGAAACTGTACCTAAGAAGAAATTTGAAATGACAGACTTAGGTTTTGCAAACTAATGAAGGAATTTTTTGGCCTCCAAGTTTTGCAACTAATGAAGGAATTTTTCTTTCCCAGCCTAAGTATACGTAGGACCTTCTTCACGCTTTCACATGGATGATTGTAAACCAACCTCTCCCTTCCAAATCGAGAGTCGCTTTCTTCCTTAATTTGTAATTCTCTTTAAGAAGTTGATGCCACCGTGATCGCTTCGCTAGTTGCAGCCTCTTATACTTAACCCATACCGCTTCCGATCTTTTCTTTGTTGTTAGTCTTGTTGTCCGGGATATATGAAAACACCCATGAAAGCCATTGGAAAGCATAGTTAAAAGGATACTTCATGCTCGTGGTACCTGCTTAGTTTACATATATCACAGCCTGGGGGACTCTTTATTGGTTGGTTTCACTGATTCAGATTAATGGCGACTCGGGATGATCTAAGTCTACCCAGTTATGTTTTCTTTGGTTCAGACCTCACTGGGCCTTTCTTTATGAAACAACAGTCGCTTGTTCAGGATCCGCTACTGGGGCCTTCAAAGATCGAGAAGTGGTAAATGGAAGTCATGAAGCCCTGTGGCTTTGACAGAACCTTTGAGAGTTTGGATTCCAGAACCAACATCCTAGTTCGTGACTTTGGTGTGACAACCAGCGCTACATCAAGTCACAAAGACCCAAATAACATCAGAAGTAAACACATCGAGCTATACATGCACTTTCCATCAAAGCTCATTCATGATCAAGTTATTTAAGTGCTCTTTTTTCCTATAGAAGATAAAGTTGCAAAATTTTTGACAAAGTCTCTTACATAAGAAATGTATTCTAAAGTTTTATTTATGTTAGGAGTTCATTAAGTTGTCGTTAAGGGGGGATATACTCTAATTTTTCTTTCCTTCTCCTATTTTGTCACTTTTTTAAATCCTTCAATCCCATCCCAAGTTGTTCTTAAGGGGTGTTAGGATATTTATTAATTCTAGTTAGTTAAGATTCACTTGGTCTAATATGTCATTTAGGGTAAAAGTGTGTTTTAGTATGCATTAGTATGCATTTGTAGTTAGGAAATCCAACAATCGCGATATGTCTCGACATAGAGTATCCACGTTCATATTCTCCTAGATCTTTAACTACTACTGATCGTAGCTTAACACTCAATTACATCCATGATCCTATTTAAAGAGCATGGAGGGTCAGCTCTATCAATGATCGACAGAGAAACTCTCGCGTAAAATCTCTCTATAATCTTTCTTTGCATTAATAAACCTCCAAGTGCATATGTTATTAAATGGATGTTTCCTTCAGAGGGGTTTTTCCACGTGAAAGCATCGGTGTGTAGATCTTTGATATGGTTATGTGAGTGGTTACCTGGCTGTGTTCTCAATTCTCCGTTGGAATAATTGCCTTAACACTTCTCCACAAAATAGAATGGCGCTTTTGATGTAAGAAGACCTTACAGAAGCTCTAATTTCTAGAAGGATTTTCCTCTAGATGCTTCTCTTAATTTACATATTTAGTATAAATAAGGTCGAGGGTATGAAAAACCATAACTTGGATATTATTGTAACATTACTCGACTAGGAGGTCATTCCCCCTTGAAGAGGCTGGTGAACATTGCTTTCTGAATGAAAGTGATTTTCTATTGTTGTTTCAGACATCAGTTTCTAAGGCCAGAAGATTTGCGCTGATATTTTATCACATTCTTCCATTTCTACATTTTATTTTATGTATGCATATTTTATATACTGCATCTTGCAAGTGGTATCGAGCACTTTCCTCAAGTAAATTGTGGGTATTTTTTCGTAGTAGACGTATTCCCATCGCCTTTGAGCCACAGAGTTTTGTCGTTACGCACATAAACCCTGTGGTTGAGGGATTCATACAACACAGGAAATACAAGTGGTCTTTGCTGCCATCTCTTGGCCAATTCGTAACCCCCGCCGGTACCCCTCAAGTGGTATCGATCGTGATAGTACCTTTGTACTGGTCGCCTGGGATTTCCAAGCCCTTCTTAGATAAACCCATCTAATGCTATAGTGTCACCGAACAACACTCGAGAAGATACTCTGAATTGGTAGTCAGGTAGTACAAGTAAGGGTACTATCTATCCTCCTTAGTTAGTGCCCAGATATTGCACCAGTACTACTATTGGACCCCATCGATAAGGATATATTATATAATGGTGGACCCCGCACGTATATTAGAGAGCTATAGCACAGGGCAAACCCTTGTCTGTAGAACCCTTGAATACCTAACCCTTGGGGAACATAAACAAATTAAACCAGCGAGAACTATTGACGCGCATCTGTGTTCGGGTTGCTAAGTAAATACTCTCTGGTTCAAATTTTGGGGATTTCAACACTGCAACATTCTTCAGACCAAAGTATAACCCCGCAGCTATAAAAAAAATAAAAAAATAAAAAATAAAAATCTGGAAATTTTTTCACCATTATTTGAGACCTATTCCATTAGATTCATCTCTTCTCCTTTATCACATTCATCCATATCATTTTTCTGCAAAAATTTCTGACCTCAACCACTCCCTTTTCAGTTCACCCATCCTCATGGCTCATACCCGTAGCCAAGAACTAGAGTCTCGCTTCAACACCTTGCAATCTAGTTTCCTCGAGATCCAACAAGAAGTGCAACAACTCAATGCTACTATTGCCTCTCGTGATGCCTCCATAAATTCCTCCGTAAATGTAGTCGTGCAGTCTGCAATGGCGGAAGTCAAACATGAACTGACCACCCAGCTTGAATCTGTCTTTGCATCACTCTACACCAAACTCAAGATCCCTATCGATGACTCTTTTCCTGATGCACATAAAAAGACTGAAGGTGAAACTTCTTCCCATTCCTTTCAACCCCATCACTTTCAAAGGGACATACGCCTTCCGCGGGTGGATGTAACCAAATTTGATGGCTCAGACCCCAC
>SNQJ01S0284866.1:0-10921 GCA_010110895.2 Picea sitchensis | reverse complement strand
TTTGGATGTCTAGTGTTTTGGAATTCATGAGTAATATCAAAAAGGAATCTAGAGACCCATTGTAATTCATTCTGCTCAGAAGGATGCGCTCAGAAGCCACATCTCTTCTCAGAGATCGCTATCACCATTCGAGCAAGTGTTTTAGTTTTGCAGTTTTACAGTTTTAGTCTATTTCATTTATTTAATAGAAGATATTGTTCATTGGATATCTGTGTTATTCTTCATATATTTGTGTTTATTGTATTCAATCTGTAATTAGTTCGTTCCACTCCTAAATTCGGATTAGTGGTATCATAACGGTATGCTCTTCATTTATTTTTCTTCGTGCATGTCCCCGACAAGATCTCGGTAGAAGAAGTTGGAAGTCAAACTAATCGAGTCGTTGCAATATTCGTATAGGAGGATGAGTTCAACAGTATGTATAGGAGGATGAGTGTGGGTGTGTTTACTTTCACTTATCACTAGAAGACTACTTATATTTGTTTGATAGCCTTGGAGGCTTTCTTACTAGTCTTTTAGGAAGGAGGAGTTCATGAAGTTGATGTGGATCTAGGGAACTTGAAGCAATAATTACAATGATGATGTTCATTTCTACATTGACTTGATAAGGAAGGTTTTTCACCTGTAAAGGAATTGTTAACACTTGTTTGTCAAGTTGATCTAGGTGGATATTGGTGGCTACCCACATATTCCAACTGGCTCCTCTTGTTTGTTTTTTGTTCAACACATTCTTCTATACTTCTTTGTAATTGTGGATTCTACACTTTTGGAGATGTTTGAAGCCCTACACATCTTCCAGGTGGATATTAGTGGCCTCTCAAGTAATCCAAATGGATTATTTTGTATGTTTTCATGTCATTGCATCTTGTTGTACTTCCAAGGCTGTTTTGGAGGCCTAAACAATGTTTTTTTGGCTTGCCATAGTAAAATTGTAGATGGAGTCAGATTTTGATGGTGAAATGTGTAGTTCTCTTAAAGACCTTTCCAACAACCTATCACGTGCCTAAAACGGAGGTCGTGTGTAAAATTTATGAGCTCGAGAAGTTGAGGTACCAACTTATCCATAGGGGATCACATGACTTTTGACGTTTCACCTCCTAGGATTAGGTTTTTGGATGTCTAGAGTTTTGGAATTCATGAGTAATATCAAAAAGGAATCTAGAGACCCATTGTAATTCATTCTGCTCAGAAGGATGCACTCAGAAGCTATCTCTTCTCAGAGATAGCTATCAACATTTGAGCAAGTGTTTCAGTTCTGCAGTTTTACATTTTTAGTCTATTTCATTTATTTAATAGAAGAGATTGTTCATTGGATATCTGTGTTATTCTTCATATATTTGTGTTTATTGTATTCAATCTGTAATTAGTTCGTTCCACTCCTAAATTCGGATTAGTGGTATCATAACGGTATGCTCTTCATTTATTTTTCTTCGTGCATGTCCCCGACAAGATCTCGGTAGAAGAAGTTGGGAGTCAAACTAATCGAGTCGTTGCAATATTCGTCGCGTCGATCCTGACAACAATCCATGGGGGACAAAAATAAATATAATGGAGTAGGAGATCCTATTAAAATGTTGCTCGAGGAATCCCTCGCGGTTCAAAGGAACATAATGATGGACAACTTTGCGCAGATCCTTCGACAGTTGCCCACAAGAGAAGCATCTTCATTAAGCAGCCATGCAACCCCCTTCAAGGTATAGGTAAATTTTTATATTCCATTATTTGAAGGATTAATAGATGCGGATGTTGTAGATAAATTGTTGAATCTACTCGAAGTTTATTTTTCGGTCCACAGTTTTTTCGATAGGGAAAAGATTACTTTTGCACACCTCAAGGTCATCCCCCATGTTAAGGACTGGTGGGATACTTACTCTGAGAAAAGGGTCGTAGAGGAATCTACAATATTTGTGGTGGCCCCTACATGGGATTCCTTTGGGGATGCCATTAAAGAACAATACTACCCTGTTGGAAGATATGAGGGCCAGTATACCAGATGGACCACCCTGCATTAAGAAAGGGACCATACAGTACCAGATTTCACCAATATTTTCTAAACCCTGTGCATAAAATTGGGTATCAAAGACTCTGAGCATCATCTGGTGCTCAAATATCGCAGTTGTTTTCATAGGTACATTCAAACATAAATGGAGTTTTTGTACATCACCTCATTGGTCACGAATTATAGATACGTTGTCAAGATCGAGCATAAATTTAAGCAAAAGAGGTGAGAGTTTGGATCTACAAACTCCTCACAGCCGAAGTAGGGAAAAGTCTACCCGAACCCACACAACAAGGGACCGAGCCGATATGGTCGCTCTCGGGAAAACCAGTCCAATCCGCAACAAAAGAAGAGAAATGAGAAGACGAAGAAGGACATGGGAAAATGGTGTGAGTACCATAAAATCCCTTGGCACAACATTGAAGAATGTTGCTCCAAGCAGTTACTAATGGCCAAGATGAAGGCTTCCGAGTAGGAGGTCGATTCTAATTCTGAATCAGATCTGGAAGGAGGGAAGCAGATTATCGATGATGAACCCAGTGCCATTGTCTCTACCACCAAAATCCGTCCAAGTGAACCAGAAGAACTATAGGAAGGGGAACGCTTCTTTTACTCACAGATATGGGTAAAGGGGGCTCCACTTCATTTCATTATCGATAGGGACAATCAAAATAACCTGATTTTAGAAGAGGTTGTTAATAGGTTGTACCTTCCAATGACACTGCACCCACATCCCTACACCATCGGATGCCTTCACCAAGGAAGATATCTTAGTGTCAGCCAATAGTGTCGTCTACCCTACAAAATCAAGCCTTTCAAATATGAGGTATTGTGTGATATTTCTCCCCTTGAATTTTGTGATGTTCTTTTAGGACAACCATATTTTTGGAAGCGTCATGTTGTGTATGAGTCTAGACCCTACAGTGTTATTATTACTTTGGGTAGATAATTGTACAGGATACCAGAGGTAGTGCCACCTACTGCTATTTCTTTAATCTTTGCTAAGTAATGCAGTAAGGTCATTTCACAGACTGGGAATTTCATCGTCTTTGTGATCCATGCTCATAGTAAGCATAAGGTTACCACCACATCTATGGCCTCTACCCAGAGACTTTCTTTGGAGTAGAAGAAAGTGGATGGGATCATGGAAGAATATAGAGACATCTTCTCCTCACCCACCGGGGTACCAACGCACTGCCAAATCAAGCATCCAATTGATTTGACCCTTGGTGCACCTATACCTGATGGGTTAGTCTATCATCACTCGATGATGGAAAATGATGAAATCAGGCATCAGATCCAAGAGCTTCTTCAAAAGGGACACACCATACCCAAATCCTCCCCCTACAGAAGCCCAATTGTATTGGTGCATAAGAAGGATGAGACTTGGTGACTCTGCATTAATTATAGAGCCTTAAACAAAATCACAGTCAGGAACTGGTACCCAATTCCCAGGATTGATGACCTTCTTGACCAACTAAAGGGGGAAAAGTTCTTCAGCAAGATTGACCTAAAGTCTGGCTACCACCAGGTTCCCATAAAACTAACTGATGTATGGAAGACAACCTTCAAATCTAAATAAGGTATTTTCAAATGGTTGGTCATGCCCTTTGGCCTTAAAAATGCACCAACCACTTTCATGAGGTTGATGGATGATGTACTGCGACCCTTCACCAACTCCTTTGTGGTGGTATATTTGGATGACATCCTCATCTTCGACAGAACTTGGGAGGAGCACATGCAGCATATTCAACAGGTTTTGAGCACTCCGTGGCAACACAAGCTGTATGTCAACCTGGAAAAATTCTCTTTTGGCATGAACAAGGTCCAATACTTGGGCTACATTATTGATGAGCATGGGTTACATGTTGATCCAGCTAAGATCCAAGTCATATGTGATTGTCTAGCCCCGACCACACTAATTGAGCTTCAGAGCTTCTTGGGATTGACCAACTTCTATCGATGGTTCGTGTTGGGATTCTCCCATATTTCATGGGCCCTTAGTCGGGTGACCAAGGTTGGTGGCAGGGAAAAGTTCATGTGGGGGAAGGAACAACAATGAGAATTCGATGATTTAAAGCATCGGTTGTGCTCAGATCCAATACTCTCCTTTCTTGATATGCAACAACTGTTCGAGATTGAGACTGATGTATCTGACTATGTTGCAGGCGCGGTTCTCACTCAACATGAGCATCCGATGGCATACCATAGTGAGACACTCTCAGATACTATCCGGAAATACCCCACCTATGACAAGGAAATGTATTCCATTGTACAAGCCTATCGTTAATGGAAACATTACATTCTGGGAAAGGAGACAATCATCCACACTGATCACAAGCCCCTGTAGTTCATACAGACACAGGGGAAATTACAGAATGATCGCCATCAGAAGTGTCCCACCTACATGCAACAGTTCCATCTCAACATCGAGTATAAGACAAGGATCTCAAATCATGTCACTGACTGCCTCAGTCGACCTCCTGTGGTTGCACTCACCAATATGCTCCATTCCTGTGTACATGAGGCATCTAAGTGGCCCCAACTTTATCAACAAGATCCATACTTCTCCACCACCTATCAACTATTGGGTACATGCATGACTATCACTGATTTTCACATTCAAGATGGACCATTATGCCATTTGGGCCATCTCTGTGTTCCTACAAGAAAGCATGAAAAGTTGATCTGGGAAGCCCACTACAGTCATATGGCAGGACATTTTGGTGTGGAGAAAACTCTGGTTGTTCTTTAAAAACATTTTTATTGGCCAAAAATTCGATAGGACGTCAACAAGTATATCATATCTTTCACTGTCTATGCCATTTCCAAGCCAACCATCAAGAATAAAGGCTTATACACCCCTCTTCCTATCCTCGAAAAGCCTTGGGAATCCATCTCAGTGGATTACATGTCTGGCCTTCCTTCCACAAAGAAAGGAAATGACTATGTATTTGTGGTCGTTGATTGGTTTTTGAAGATGGTCGTCCTCACGGCCTGCAAGAAGAATACCATAGTGGAAAATACTGCGAAGCTCTTCTTCGAACGAGTTTGGGTCCATTTTGGGATACAACAGACCATCATCTCTGACCGGGACAACAGATTCCTCAACACATTTTGGTCAAGTCTCTGGTCACTGTTGGACACCAAGCTCACTAAATCCACTTCTTTCCACCCCCAAACAAACGACCAAACATAGGTTGTCAATCAGATCATTATGCACATCCTACACATGCACAACTCTAAGCATCCATGTACATGGGATGAGAGTCTCCCCTATGTTCAACACAATTACAACAGGGCTCTCCATAGCTCCACCCACCATAGCCCATTTCAGGTGGGGCTGAGATTCCAACCCTTGGGTCCCATAGATGTTGCACTACCTCTTGCCACCACACAGACAAACTCTTCCCATGTTCATTCTGAGAGTGACAAAGCCACCAGATTCATTGAGCAGATTCATCACATCCATCAATAGGTCCGGGAGATTTTGCAGAAATCCAATGCTAAGTACAAGAAACACCATGATCAACACAGGGTACCGCACCAGTTTCAGGTTGGCAAAAAATTCTGGTTACATTTGCAGAAAGAGCATCTCATGGGGCCCCATTGGCAGCTTCACCCACTATCACCAAGGTTGTGGGTAGCAATTCTTTTGAGTTCAACACTCCACCCTCCTTGGCCTGCACCCAATTTTCAATGTGGACCTCCTTCGGCCATATTTTCCACAATTATTTTACACCTCAGAGATCGCAGAATAGCTGACACCAACAAAGCTCAACCTTGAATACATGGAACAATCATTCACTGATCATATAATGGAAACACAGGTTAAGGGAACTCACCATTAGAGGATCCAACTTTATCGGGTTGTCAAGGCAGGGAAACTCCTACACCAAGGCAAGTGGCTCACCCGAGGCCAAATCTAGCAGAATTTTCCTCACCTAATGGGGGAACTCAACACAATGGAGACCATTGCTTCCTAAGGGGGAAGGATTGATCCAGGTGGATATTGGTGGCCACCCACCTATTCCAACTGGATCCTCTTGTACGTTTTTTGTTCAACACGCTAGTCTGTACTTCTTTGTAATTCTGGGTTCTACACTTCTGGGGTTGTTTGAAGCCCTGCACATCTTCTAGGTGGATATTAGTGGCCTCTCACCTAATCCAAGTGGCTTATTTTGTATGTTTTCATGTCAACACATCTTGTTGTACTTCCAGGGCCATTTTGGAGGCCTAAACAATGTTATTTTGGCTCACCACAGTCAAAATGTAGACATAGTCAAATTTTGATGGCATAATGTGTATTTCTCTGAAAGACCTTTCCAATGGGCTATCACGCACCTAAAACGGAGGTCGTATGCAAAAGTTATGACCCCAGAAATTTGAGGTACCAACTTACCCATAAGGCCCCACATGAATTTTGACGTTTCACCTCCTGGGGTTAGGTTCTTGGATATCTATGGTTTTGGAATTCATGAGTAATATCAAAAATTCCTCTAGAGCCTCATTGTAATTCATTTTGCTTAGACCAATGCACGTAGAAGCCACATCTCTTCTTAGAGATAGCTACCACCATTCGAGCAAGTGTTTCAATTCTGCAGTTTTACAGTTTCAACCTATTTCATTTATTTAATAGAAGATATTGTTCACTGGATATATGTGTTATTATTCATATCTCTATGTTTATTGTATTCAGTCTGTAACCAATTCGTTTCGCTCCTAAATCCGAATCACAAGCCAGAAATATGTTGGGCATGGGTTATGGGTGATTGTAGTGAACCTTTGTAGATAAAGATAAAAGACAACCCTAGACTTTAGAAATACCAAAATGCATCCACGCAATAGACAACAAAATAATATAGAGAAAAACCTCAAGATAGGGTAAGATCATCAAATACTCCTCATGGAAAGAATCACTCCATAAGCCATAATCACTACAATATAGTACTCAACATCCAACATGTCTCAATACAACGATACTCATGTATTTATACTTTTCTCATGAGTATTGCTTGTCTTGTTGTTCTGTCGAGAAGAATATGGCCAAGGCACCCTATGAGGAAAAATATTCTTCCTACTTTACACTATCTGAAAAATTCCAGTAGCTTGAGGGGTAACCCTCTTGATTGTAAAGATTTTGTATTAAAGTGTTCTTCAAATAAAATTGAAGAATGGGGTGTATTTCAAGTACAAGACTTGAAATAGTTGATTGAAAATAACTAAAGAAATAAAGAGTTCAAAAATCATTTAATAAACAAATGTAATGATTTACACAAAGGACACCATATTCTTGTTTAACCAACATTAAAGGTGAATACAAAATTGAAAAATAAAAAAAGAATGAGTATTAATCCTTCTAAAAGGTATTTTCTCAACATAGAGAATATTTCAGAATAATGAGATACAAAAAAGTAAAGATATAACTAAAAGGAAAATAAAAAATATGAAAGAAAACTTCGATATAATATCAATAATTATTCCTCGACTTCATCACACTTCAATAGTAAATAATGTAAACATGAAACTAGAATAACATCAATATATAAAGTCAACATTCATAATGATATAAGTCATCATGTGAATAAACAGGTGCAACATGCTCCGATATACTGCCTCCGAAGATAATAAAAGAAATTTTACCCAAATCTATGTAAACTTACCAAGTTTCCTTTGCCTTTGAGGTTTCTCATTTCCCTCGGAGGGTGTGAGAGTGCTTTAGCCTGTGCCTATAATTAAAAAAACCTAAATTTATTTTGGAGCCCAACGTTTCTATCATATGTCTCCATAAGCAACTGGTTTTTTGAATAGCAGTTTTTAGTGTATAGTGGAGGTTTTGCGTTCATAGAGATTGTCCTAACAAGATTAACTGTATGCCAAATCACGTTTTCCAAAAAAGCGGATGGGAGTCTGTCCCAGCAATGCCAGCAAGTTGCTCGAAAAAGCATGCCACCGGATCCATTGGGTTTCTAATCCCGTAGCTATCAATTAACTTACCAAAAGAATTAAAAATGGTTTCATAACTACACATTTGGAAAAATAAGAAAAGAAAATAAAAAAAAAGAGTCTTATTTCATAGGTCAATGGTAACTTACCAAAATAATTAAAAATGGTTTCATAACTACACATTTGAAAAAATAAGAAAAAAAAAAGTCTTATTTCATAGGTCAATGGATTTATTTCACGTGACTTGGTGTATATAGAATTGATGAGTAAAGTGTCTCCATTCAATGTGTTTTGGGAGTTGTGAAAGGCGGCTAATTCAATATGAACATATGTATGGTTTTTATTTTATATTTGTTATAAAATTATTTTATCAATAGAGTTGTACTTTATAAGAAAGTGACACTCATATATAGTCATGTCAAAATTAATTTCAAACCTCGAATGAAATGAAGGTTGAAATAACACTATCAATTTATTGACCAATCAAAGGTCATAAAAATATTAATTTTGTTATATTGAAAAATATTTTTTTTATATGTTATGTTCAACATTAAAATTTATACACATTTTTTAAGTCAACATAAAACTAATATGAAAGTCAATGCTAACGCATTGCTATATACTACCTCTGTGCCTTCGACAGTATAATAAATAATAAGACTTATGTTGTATTCAAAACTTCATAAAGCTTCGAATGATTATGTAAATAGGTTTTCTTGAGAGTAAATCCATAAAATATTGTTTACTTCAAAGCTTGAAGTTCTTCAAACTAAAGGAAAATAATTGTTATAATAATAATAATAATAATAATAATAATCTAATTTAAGGTCACCACCAAGTTAGACACCAAATTGGTGTATGAGACCCCTTTGTTTTTGGGATAAGGGACTCCCTCCACCCAACAACTTGATTGGTAAAGTCTATGAAGGTATACATACCCTACCCCACTTTGGATTTGAACTTGTGACCTCTTAGGAGAAAACACATGTTCTCAAACAAGGGATGAATCCTTTGTGACAAATAAAACACTAGTTCATAAAAGCTTATGAGACATTCAATGATTGATTAGACTGTGTGAAGTAGGTTCATTCATCAGCCCAAAAATGATACCAAATCATGATCCCTTCTTCTGTATTTATATTTTTCCTTTGACCATTCCCATTGCATTGTGAAATAATGGTATCTATATTTAGATATAGTTGTCTTGGAATATTGTTTTATTTGGTTGACCTACATGTCATTTTCATTTTTTTTCTTATGTGTCCCCACTGATGTGGAAACATGTGTTGATGGTAATGTCGATGATGATACTAATGTTGTTGTGGAAACTGGTGTTTTCGTGTGAGATGAAGTAGAAGTAGGAGCTAATAAAGGAGTTTT
This sequence comes from Picea sitchensis, assembly GCA_010110895.2. Lineage (NCBI taxonomy): Eukaryota > Viridiplantae > Streptophyta > Pinopsida > Pinales > Pinaceae > Picea > Picea sitchensis. The sequence goes on along the minus strand of SNQJ01S0284866.1, from coordinate 1,596 downwards.
GTTTCTGAACCTTGCATTTGCTTACTTCAATTCCCTTCTGGGATTTTGTATCCCAACATCTTCTGTTCAACAATGTCTAATTCTGTGAATAAATCAAAACATGTAAGGTGTAATTTCTTCAGAATATTTTTGAGAATAATGAGTAACATGAAATCATTAAACAACTTCTCATGAATAATTATAATTTCCCATGATTGGATCAATTGCATCATCAAATTGTTCACGATTTGACCGTTTCTTCTCAAGAGATTCTTCATAAGTTTTGGTGGGGAAAAACCATCTTTGCTCATTCCGTGAAATAGGAAGCCCAAGTTCAAATGCTTCGAAAAATATACTTTTGAAATCCTGACCAAACTATAGAACTGTTTGACACTTTTTTTGAGTTAAAATTATCAAACTATGTTTAACATTCATTGTACTTGTGTCCATAACTAAAGCAATTATGTCTCTAATATCCAAGACCTCTAGATCTTCATTGGTCATGTTTTTTAATAATTATATGACATCATTAGAAATCTTAACCTTATCTCCCAAGTTCTCCCAAGCCTTATTAACCTTTAAGCTCATACTTCTCTCAAGACTCTTTGTATCTTTAAGCACATTAATATGTACTTTCATTTGCTACAAAATCACTTTTATCTTATCATAGATACAATGTTTTTTCCCTATTAGATATTTTCTTGCATAAATTTTTTGTTTAAAATTTTGCTTCATTTCTTGAAATTCTACAATCCTTTAGCTAGGTTTAGTTATTTTGTTGTCTTTTTCAGCTATATAAGCATAATTGTTGTCTATCAATGCATTTTTCTTTTCCACTTGTGCGTGTAACTAAACAATTTATGAAACCTTCCATTGATAATTACTTTTGTTCTTTTGTAATTCCTATGGAGATGTTGATAGTTGTTTTTTGAGTTGTATGATTTTCTCTTGAATTGATCCTATTGGAATTTCCTCAACATTTGGAATTGTTACATTTTTGGCTAGTTTAACTGATAATGCAGTTCCCTTTTCTTCATTGATTTTGTCAATATTTTCTTCATACTTTGCATTTTGTTCTAAAAGAATTATGATTTGATCTTTCAATTGGTCCTTTTCTTTTATCAATTCTATTATCTCTTTAGTTAAAGGATGTATACAATAGTAGGTAAATTCAATTTCCGTCTAAGATTTTGTATCTCTTTATCCTTTTCTTTTATCATTGAAGATATGTTGGATATATTTTCTATTGTTGTTCCTATATAAATTAACTTTTGCTCCAAATCATTTATTGAAACCAAGTGAGCCTTGTTTGTAGCCTTCTTAGTTTGTCCTTGATTTTCTAGCTTTCTCATTTTCATCTTTAGCCTTTTCAAATTATTAGATGTTTGTATCAGATCTCTAGCCACTATGTTACCTATTTGTCTATGCCACTCAATTTTATCCTTAGGTGGAAATTTATCAAAATCCATAGTACAATTAATGGTGTCATATTCATGAGATTTGAGATCCTTTTCTTGCTTATTAACCTTTGGTTTATAAGATCCATTTGCAAGGTTCCTTTTTCATAATCAATGGAATACAATATACTTGAGGGAGCATAACCTTCATGGATAATCT
>SNQJ01S0284864.1:791-11023 GCA_010110895.2 Picea sitchensis | reverse complement strand
CGACCCTATACTTAAAGAAAGAAATTGGAGGACCCGTCCTACTTTCATTCTTCGGGTCTCGTAAATAGAATGAATTAATGACTTACAACAAGGAAACTCAAGTGTTGATGCCATGTTCCTGTTCAATATCTTGCATATATTGCAGCTTCTTCTATTTGATAATATACGTGCATATATACTGATATGAGTGCTATTAGAATAAATATAAAAATTTCCTCTTGGGAAAAAATTAGCCAATTATTTGGCCACTGGGTCTCGGGTTTGTGGTATTCAACAACTATGTTCCCTATTTCGTCATATACATCTTGCAGCCAAATAGCTTCTGTGATTTGCAAATTATGCTTTAACTAGTGATAATTCACCAGGGGTTCGAAAAGATTAGCATTAATAAAGGAACAATAGATTTTATTCTCTGAGATACTTAGCCCTTTTCCCTTTTCTTCTTCCCATCTATTATCGCTTTCTAGTTATATAGTTAGTCGCCTTTCTATGATCACGAGTTCCAGGGTTGACCGATTGACATATCTCCATCTCCATCTATATCCTCACATTATGAATCTGACTGACCGCTATTCCTTTCCATACTTATCCAATCTTATGACTGCGGTTTCTGAGTTGGCGCTTTCGAACTCTGCTGCTTCTTGTTGCGTTATATACATCTTGTAGTAAAAAAATTCTTGGTTTCAACAAAATTTGCGAACCGAAGAGCATCCTGCAAATTGGGAGATGATTTGCATTTGAAACATAAATAATCCATTAATATATATTAGTATGAATAATATTCAAACAAATATCAAAACTTTCTCCATTAATACATATTAGTATGAATACTATTGAAATAGATATCAAAACTTTCTCTTGGACAATACTTAGCCAATTATCTGGCCACTAGGCCTCGGGTTCATGGTATCCAACACCTATGTCTCCTGTTCCGTCATATACATCTTGCAGCCAAAGAACTTCAATGATCTGCAGTTTATGCTTTTACTAGTGAGAACCCAACAGGGGTTCGAAAACAGTGGCATTAATAAACAAAAAAAAAAGAGATTTTTGACTGTCAGATACTTAGCCCTTTTCCCCTTTTTCATTTTCTCGTCCATTATCTCTTTCTAGTTTTATACTTAGTCATCTTTCTATGATCGCCGATTGCAGGGTTGGCAGGATGACATATCTTCATCTCCATCTATATCTTCACATGATGAATCCGACCAACCGCTGTTATTTTCCCTACTTAGTCAATTTTATGGCCACAGTTTTCGGGTTGGCGCATATGAACTTGCCTTTTCTTCTTCCTATCCATTATCGCTTTCTGGATATATACTTAGTCACCTTTCTATGGTATTTGGTTCCAGGGTTGGCAGGCTGACATGTCTTCATCTCCATCTATATCCTCACATGAAGAATCCGACCAATCGGTGTTCCTTTCCATACTTATTCAATTTTATGGCCGTGGTTGTCGGGTTGGCACTTACGAACTCGACTGTTTATTGTTTCGTGATATACGTCTTGCACTCAAAACATCTGTGATATGAAATTACACTGCGGGTTCCTTGTATACATTAACTTTGTTCAAAGCATCTGTCGCTGCCTTCCATCCCCACCAACTTAACGTCCTTCCTGATAAACATTAACTATGCTCTTACTAGTGACAACTGGACACACTAGTACGAAAAAATTGGCACCCGTTGCTCCACCATATACAAATTGACTACCGGACTGCAACATCATCCCCTCTTTCGTGTTACACATTATGCATTCAAATGTTTCAAGCTATACAATTTGGTCGTTGGGGCCTTGCATCTTTTGGGGAAACCTTGTCACCCTATTTTGTATCCTCACCTTGGCGGGTTCACAAAAACTCCAAGTCCTAGTCACTATTTCCAATTCTGCCCATCCTCGTACTTCTTTCTAGATATGCAACACCAAAGGTTTAATACTAAAACGACATCATACACCAACCGTAAAAAAATCTTCATTAATAAGAAAAAGTCTCGAAAACCAACCATCCCTACAGAACTTGTCCAAAAACATGCAAAGAAGATCTTGCTTAGCGAAAGCAAGTCCCTTCCAGCATTTTCGTGTTCCATATTTGCACACTTTTTCCATTGCAGGTTCCCAGATTGACAGCCTCAAAACCGTGTTTCGAATTTTCCATGAGTTGCAAACATCGCTCGGAGTTCTGCAATATACAATTTATCTGTAGGAATGTATAAAGACTCTTAATTCTCCTCTTCCCCCCCCTCTATTATCACTTTATGGTTCTATATTTAGTCGTATCTATATGATCATGGTCTCATGGATTCACAAATTGGAAACTCTTTATCTATATATTCACACCATGAGCCCGATCGACCACGATCCCTTTCAATACTTAGCCAATTATCTGATCACCAGGTCCCGGGTTTGTGGTATCCAACATCTATGTCCCCTGTTCCTTCATATACATATTGCACCCAAATAACTTTTGTGATCTGCAATTTATGCCTTTACTAGTGAGAACTCACCAGGGGTTAGAAATGATTTGCATTAATAAGCGAACAACAAATGTTCTTCTGTGAGATACTTAGTCCTTTTTCCCTTGTATTCTTCCCATGTATTATCGATTTCTAGTTATATACTTAGTTTCCTTTCTATGATCGTGGGTTCCAGCGTTGGCGTGTTGACATATCTTCATCTCCATCTATATCCTCACATGACGAATCCAACCGATCGTCGTTCCTTTTCATACGTAGCCAATTTTATGTCTGTGGTTGTCGGGTTGGCGCTTTCAAACTCTGCTGCTTCTTGTTCCATGATATACATCTTGCACTAAAAAATTTCGTGATCTACAATTCCACCGCAGACTCCTTAGTCCTTTTTCCCTTTTCTTCTTCCCGTGTATTATCACTTTCTGGTTATTTACTTAGTCGCCTTTCTATGATTGCAGGTTCCAACATTGGCGGGTTGACATATCTTCATCTTCATCTATATCCTCACATGATGAATCCAACCAACCATTGTTCCTTTCCATACTTAGCCAATTTTATGGCCGCGGTTTCCGAGTTGGCACTTTCGAACTCTGTTGCTTCTTGCTCCGTGATTTGCAATTTATGCCTTTACTATTGAGAACTGAACAGGGGTTCGAAAGGATTTTCATTAATAAAAGAACACTAGATGTTCTTCTATGAGATACATAGCCCTTTTTCCCTTGTCTTTTTCCCATGTATTATCTCTTTCTAGTTATATACTTAGTCACCTTTCTATAATCGCAGGTTCCAATGTTGGCGGGATGACATATCTTCATATCCATCTATATCCTCACATGAAGAATCTGACCAACTGCTATTCATTTCCATACTTAGCCAATTTTATTCCCTCGATTGTCGGGTTGGCGCTTTCGAGCTCCGCTACTTCTTGTTCCGTGATATACATCTTGCACTCAAAATTTATGTGATCTACAATTCCATCATGAATTCCTTAGTCCCTTTTCCCTTTTCTTCTTCCCATGTATTATCTATTTCTGGTTATTTACTTAGTGGCCTTTCTATGATCACAACTTCCAGCATTGGTGGGACGACATATCTCCATCTCTGTCTATATCCTCACATGATGAATCCCACCCACCATTGTTCCTTTCCATACTTAGCCAATTTTATGGCCGCGGTTGCCGGGTTGGCGCTTTCAAACTCTGCTGGTCCTTTATTTTCTTCGGTGATGTACATAAAATCAAATGTTAGTGGGATGTAGTGATCTCTGGGTGATCTTCACTCAAAAATTCCGTGATCTACAATTCCACCACAGACTCCTCGAACTCACAAGCTTCACTCTACCAGGGCTCACAAATGTTTCAAAGTATCTATCACTTCCTTCCAACCCCACTAAATTCCTATCCTTCCTAATATACATTAGTTATGCTCTTACGAGTGACAAATGGACACACTGGTACAAAACAATTGGCATCAGATCCTCCACAATATACAAATTGACTACCGGATTCCGACATCGTTGTCCGCTCTTCCATGTTACATATTATGCATTCAAATGTTCCGAGCGATACAATTTGAATGTCAGGGCCTCACGTCTTCTGGAGAGACATTGTCAGTCTGTTTTGGAACCTTGTGTTGACGAGTTCACAAAATTTCCAATTCTTGGACACTATTTTGGGTTGGCGCTTTCGAACTCTGCTGGTTCTTGTTCCATGATATACATCTTGCACTCAAAATTTCAATTCTCTACAATTCCATCGCACACTCTGCCCTTTTTCCCTTTTCTTCTTCTCGTGTGTTATCACCTTCTGGTTATATACTTAGTCTCCTTTCTATGATCATGGGTTCCAGCGTTGGTGGGCTGACATATCTTCATTTCCATCTATATCCTCACATGACAAATCTGACCCACCGATGTTCCTTTCCATACTTAGCCAATTTGATGGCCGCGCTTGTCGGGTTGGCGCATTCAAACTTTGCTACTTCTTGTTTCGTGATATACATATTTCACTCAAAACTTCTATCATTTACAATTCCACCAAAGACTCCTCAAACTCGCAAGCTTCACTCTACCATGGTTCACAAATGTTTCAAAGTATCTCTCGCTACCTTCCATCCCCACTAACTTCCTTTCGCTCCTAATATACACTCGTTGTGCTCTTACTAGTGACAAATGAACACAATGTTACAAAACAATTGGCATCCGACCCTCTGCAATATACAAATTGACTACTGGGTTCACATCTTGTACTCAAAATTTTTGTGATCTACAATTCCACCACGAACTCCTTATCCCTTTTTCCCTTTTCTTCTTCCTTTGTATTATCGCTTTCTGGTTATATACTTAGTCACCTTTCTGTGATCGCGGGTTCCAGCATTGGCGGGCTGACATATATTTATCTTCATCTATATTCTCACATGATGAATCAAACTGACCGCTATTGCTTTCCATACTTATCCAATTTTATGGCTGTGGTTGTCGGGTTGGTGGTTTCAAACTCTGTTGCTTCTTGTTTTGTGATGTACGTCTTGCACTCAAAAATTCCGTGATCTACAATTCCAGTGCAGACTTCTCAAACTCACAATATTCACTCTACCATGATTCACAAATGTTTCAAAGTATTTGTCTCTACCTTCCATCCCCACTAACTTCTTGTCCTTCCTAATATACATTGGTTATTCTCTTACTAGTGACAACTGCACAAACTGGTACAAAAAAGTTGGCATCCAACCCTCCGTAATATACAAATTGACTACTGGGTTCTGACATTGTCCCCTCTTCCATGTTACAGATTATGCATTCAAATGTTCTAAACGATACAATTTGACCGTCGGGGCCTCACGTCTTCTGGGGAGACCTTGTCAGCGTATTTTGGATCCTTGTGTTGATGGGTTCATGAAATCTCCAATTCTTAGTCACTGTTTTGGGTTGGCGCATTCGAGCTCTACTACTTATTGTTCTGTGATATACATATTGCACTCAAAATTTCCGTGATTTACAATTCCACCACAGACTCCTTAGTCCTTTTTCCCTTTTCTTCTTCCCATGTATTATCGCTTTGTGGTTATATACTTAGTCGCCTTTCTATGATCGCGGGTTCCAACATTGGTGAGCTGACGTATCTTCATCTCCATCTATATCCTCACATGACGAATCCAACCGACTATTGTTCCTTTCCATACTTAGCCAATTTTATGGCCGCGGTTGTTGGGTTGGCACTTTCAAACTTTGCTGCTTCTTGTTCTGTGATATACATCGTGCACTCAAAACTTCCGTGATCTACAATTCCACCACAGACTCCTCGAAATCACAAGCTTCACTCTACCATGACTTACAAATGTTTCAAAGTATCTATCACTACCTTCCATCCCCACTAACTTCCTTTCCTTCCTAATATACATTAGTTATGCTCTTACTAGTGATATACAAATTGGCCTCTAGACTGTCCTATCATACCCTCTTCGGTGTTACGTGTATTGCACTCAAAAAGTTCTGAGACATACAATTTGACCCTTGCGCCCTCACCTCCAATGGTTGTACCTTGTAACCCTATTTTGAAGCTGCTTTTTCACATCCCCGCGACCTCCGTACTTCTTTCTTAGTATGCAATTAGAAACCTTTCATGCTAACAATTGACCATGTAGGAACCGTCAACATTTTCATTAATGAGCGAGACTCTCAAGGAGATATCCCATTATTACACATTAAACCAAGATCTGCAGAGATATTTTCCCTTCCGATTGTTCATATCAAACATGCGTTGTCATGTTGGCCCATTCAAGAAATCTACAATGCTTAATCTCTCATTTTCGTATCCTCCATGTTTGCATTTCTATGTATGCAATTACTAATGTTTAATGTTAACAGTGCATCATGCAACAACCATTGAAATTGTCATTAATGAATGGAAGTCTCGAGGATATCTCCCATTCACATGCATTGAACCAATATTTGCGCAACATTCTATTATCCCTTCCAACTTTTCATTTCATTCATCGTCTAGAGAAAACGAACGTTCTTGTAGAATTATGGCAGCAGGTTGACAACATTTTTGTGGAGATACAGTAAATATCTTCGGACATCAGGACCAGAACTTCCACTGGTCCAGGGCATACTTTTACTATTCATCCCATTCCGCCCAGAATGAAGTGATTTGGACCTCTTGAATCACTCATGCAGGCTGCGTCCTTAAGGTTTTTGATTGTAAGGAGGTGGTCTCTTGGTGCACCAAAAAATATATTCCAAGCCAAAGAATTATTCCACTGCGCGACCATTCTCTTGTTTCTTTGTCACCTTAGGTCTTTCGCAATATGTTAAATTGTCGGAGCCAACATTGACCTTCAGAGGATAAGACTGCAAGCAGTTCCTAGAAAAACATGATAATCGGTTGGACATATTAGCCAAGTTCCTCGAAGACCTGACAACAGTTCCTGAAGATATCACAAATTTGTAGGTAAGTTCCTTTAGAAATCAATTCCGGGAAATTGCTTGGTTGTTTACAAGAATAATGGGACAGGCATCCATGACAAGCATTTTCCATATAATTATTTATATTTTGTACTTCACATTCAAGGAACAATTCATTTTCAATTGGGGGAAGTTAATTTCCATTGAGATTTGTTCCCAGTTGTCACGATTCAAAGAATCAAATAAATTTTATTTGTCATCCTATTTGATTTTTTCAATAGTGCATTGTTGCCCGTTTCCAAAACTTTTTCTTTCCAAGAAAATAAGCTGTGGATTCGACCCAGTAACATTCTGGTACCAGGCCCTGTGGAGGCACAAGGCATCCCATTATTTTTATGAAGTTTCTAATGGATTTGTCTTAGTTTTGAAAGATTTATTGTTAGGGAAGGATGCTCCGCGGATGTCTAGCCAGGCAACCAAGTTTTTGAACAGGAAGCACACACTTGGACAAAAGGAAAATCATAGTGTACTAATGGTCTTTGGCTCTAAGGAAAATCCTTCTTTCCTTCCATGCCACATCACGGACAAGATGTTTGTTGCATAAATATCAAGGCAATACAACCACTGGTTGCATTTTTTCCATGACAAGAAAAAAAAATAGTTCATTCCTCTGCCCTAGAAAGTCAGAGACTTCGTGTACAGAAACGTCAACAAGATTGATGAATTTTCCGACCGTTTAAAGAAATTGAACCTAACGTATGCTGAAAGGCTAAAAGGGTTCGACCCTAATGGGACTTTTCGAGAACATTTACTGGAAGTTGGCTTTAGCAGCTCTTTTATCCATAGAAAGATGATTGAAGATAGGGACAGTGACGAAAACAATGCTACTTATGGCGATTTCGATGCAAAGACATTGCAAAGTACGACTGAATTGTACAGAAAACATGGAAAAATATCCAGTGAGAAGAGTGCCCAGTCCCCTACCAACACTCCCAAGATTAGAGTGCCCAATCCCCCACCAACACTCCCAAAATTAGGACATCATAGAGAATCGCTTCAATGGCCCACCCCAGTAAGAAATCAACCCATAAATCTTTGAATCGAGGAGGAGATAAGAACCCTCCTCACATAAAAATTGATAGTTCTCGCAAAATTTCATTGATGAAAAAGAGAAAAAATAATGCAGGGCAGGCAAACAAACCCGAAATTGAAATTTAATAGGTGCAACTTGAAATTGAAACTGAGCACATGCACAAAATTGGGTCGTCATCAGTGGAAATAGCTAAGACCAACATTTTTTACGAAGATGAATCCTTCATATTCTAGAGCGTTGTTTTTTACAACCAATCTAAAAATATGGTCATTGAAAAGAGAGATGTAACAAATAGGAAATGAAAATATCGCACGGAGATTAACTTTAGGAAAATGCAGTCGTCCCAAATATCCCTATTTCATCACGTAAACGATGATGCTCTTGATGATTCCATTGGAGGAATTGAAGAGGAAAATACCAGACTGAAAGACTGCCTCAACGAATTTGAGGAGGATTTCATGCCACCCCAAAATTTGCCAGTCCTTTAGAAAAAAATGTGCCTTCTACCACTGCAACCAAGATGAAAGTATCCTCTACCCTCCTTGCATGCTCTGGAGCCCTTGTAGAGAATAAAATCAAGAAACTAATGCAACTAGTTACTGAAGCCTAGGAAACATCACAAAATTTAGTTTCCTTCCGAAAGAAGGCAAATGATTTGCTCGAACATTTGGAGGTGAATTTAAAAAATGATCAACGTTTTTGTGAATGGGTGCTCACCCCTTTTTCCAACCATGCCATCAACACCTCGGAACTGAAAAAAAGACAAGAGAAACTCCCCTCCCCAAAGAGGACCAAAAAAGTAAAAGCATGCTGGAAAAATAAATTTAAGAACCTGGAGCTCATTGTTGATTCATGTAAACAAGACATATCAGAAAAGGAAGAATTATTCACAAGCCTGATCCAAATAGACTTAGCCAGAAGTACCAACAAGGTTCAAGACCCAAACATAATTCTCAAATCCTTGTCAATGGCCAAAGAAGCCTTCCATGAACAACTTGATATTTTAAAGGGGTTGTATTTTGAAAAGTTTTACGGCATAGTTGAACATCATGTAGATGAGCTCGAGCGCTGGGTACTGGACTATTCGACACACAATGAATAAATTAAACATAGTCTACATAGTATTTCAATGGATATAAGGAAATTAGAAAACAACCTTTATGACATAGAAATCCGGGATGAAATCAACATGGCACCCATGAAAAGCTACATTGAAGAATGGTTCCAATAGAGAATGGACAACCTCATCCAAGAAGGGAAACAACCGGTCAACATGATTCCATTGACCATCAACGACAAAAACAAAAATGCATCAGCTTCATAGTAAGTCTATGCTGTCATCTTGTTCTCTTTATCAATCCATGTTAAGTCTATATTGTCATCTTGTTTTCTTTATCAATCTAGCTATTACCTCTTTAAATAGAAAACTATAACCAAACACTCATAACTTCCAATTTCTTCTTTTTAGGTCTTCCTCTCTACCATCACGCACTTCTTATTTCCACATTCCTAATTCTTGTACTTATTTATTTTTATGGTCCGCGGGAGCCCCAATCCCAGTCTATATGACAAACACATTTAAATTTCTAGAAATATGTAACAAACATTATTATTTTTTGATAAATTTCAAAGAAAACTGATTCGAGAATGCCTTTATTGTATGATAAATTTTGGGTTTCCAAGAACTTTTGTTGTTTGCTTCAAAGAAAACTAATTCGGGAATGCTAGATTTTTTGTGTCCTATTGTATGCTAATTTGTTTTTGTCCAGGAACCTTTGTTGATGTAACAGACGTTATTACTTTCTAAGAAAACTAATTCGGGAATTCCTTTGTTGCACAACGTTGTTACTATTCTATTGTATGCTAAATTGTTGGTGTCCAGGAACCTTTAACTTGATAAATTTCAATTTATTTTGTGTCCAGGAGCCCTTGTTTTAAAGAAAACTAATTCGAGAATGCTAAATTTTTTGTGTTTTTGTCTACAAACCTATGTAACAGACGTTATTACTATTCTATTGTATGCTAATTTTTTGTGTCCAGGAACCTTTTAAATGTTGATGTAACAAACGTTATTACTAGGAACCTTATTATTATTTTACACTATTTTTTTTTTTGTCCATGAACCTTTTAAATCTTTCCTATACTATCAAACTTAGATACTAGGAACCTTTGTTGATGTATTAGACATTAATAATTTTTGATAAATTTCAAATAAAACTAATTCGGGAATACTAAATTCTGCATGGATACTGTAACATCCCCAATT
>SNQJ01S0284863.1:0-11023 GCA_010110895.2 Picea sitchensis | reverse complement strand
GGGGTCCCACGCTAAAAAACCACCAACTCAAACCTCCCCCCCCCTCATTAAAGGTAGAATGTCGGGGGGGGTCCGATATGGATCCTGCACCGTAGGTCTTAGCACGCAGATCTCATCTGCCCAGATCTATGTGCCCCTTAACACAACGCATCCAGGCACAAAACTTAGGACAAACGATAAAAGTGGGTTTTTGGCCCCCTTTTTGTCATTTTTTTGCCATGGGGCTATTTTCTAGGGAAAACCCCCTCCATACAAACATATGTAACAACAGACTACACCTAGCATTCAACCGACACGTGAGTACATGTAAGTAGGTAGGAATTTTCATTCATTGTATATACCATCTACACATCATACTAGAGTAGTGTAGTTGTAGTTTCATTTCCATTTGCATATATGTTTTCTTACTTTCATTTTATTGTACCATATATGAGCCAGGGGTGATATCACCACCCCAAATGATTACTAATAGATTTTTTTGAGATCTAGCACGTCACAAGTCATACCAGAGATGTTGAGGTTCTGCGTATGCTATTTGCCCCGCGTATGCTATATGGCTTTGCAAATTAATAATTCATAAAATCCAATTTTTAGATCCTCTAGTAACAAATCTAATTCTAATTCTTCCTATAAAAAAAAAGGTAAATATCCCTTCCAATTTGATATCCATAGCTTATTTCAAGTGTATTCCCATAACTAGCATAGTGGGATTGATACCCAAAAGAAGAAGCTAGAAAATATTCAATTGACCGAGAAAAAGTGACAGCTACTAAGGCATCTAAATGTATATTTTATAAAATCTCAAATGTTATATTTGAGAATATTAAACATAACATAGTTTTAAAATGTAAAAAATAATGGAAGATGGCGTTGTTATGGTTATGGTTATATTTATGGTGGTGATGAACATAAATATTAAATATATATTTTGTAAAATTTTAAAATTTGATTTATAAATATTTTTATTAATGGTAAATTTTTGAGGTGAACATAAATATTAAATATACATTTTGTAAAATTTTAAAATTTTATTTATAAATATTTTTATTAATGGTAAATTTTTGAGGTGAAAAGAGTGAGGGAGTCATTTTTTATTTTAGAGGAAATTAGGAAAGTAGTAGTCTAACTGTTCTATATTTTGTTTTTGTTTTTTGATAGTTTTTGTTTTTTTGATAATTTCTGTGTAATTTTGCTCGAAATACGATGAGAAATTATTGGATTTACCTATTTGAGTATTTAATTTTGTTTAATCTGAGTGTCCAGGGGTTTTTCAACACATTGAATCTATGTCTGCATTCAGAAATGCACAACAAAATATTGTGATTTTGTGCGGATTTATGTCACTAGATTCTGACAAAAAGGGACAAAACGTAAAACAGTTAGACAACATCATTAGGAAATTGAGTTTACTTGGGGAATTGGAGTAGCCATGAATAATGAAGTTGAGTCTCTGGCTCTATACAAAGGAATTCTTCTTCTTAAATCCCAAGCAAAGGAAATATCCAACTGATAAAAATGATTCAACATGAGGCTAAGGTTTTTGACAAAATAACTTTCTTTCATGTGCTACACCATCAGAATGATATGGTAGACCGCCAAGCAATTGAATCTTGGGCATTCTTTAATAAATGGGTAGATATCTTATCATATCCCCCTTCAGGATTAATTGTTATCTCTTAATGGGGTCTTTTTAGATTGCAAGGTTAGGTTCCCCTTCTTGATCAGGGATGATTTTAAGGATGAATTTTTTTTATTAAAATGTATAAACATGGGCTAATCTTACTAGCCCTTAATATGCAAAATGTAAAATGTTTGGTGATAGTTTTGTAAAAATATTCAAATTTCTAAGGATTTTTTATAGTTTCTATAAAATTTGGCTATTTTTAAGGTAAAATAATTTTATTGTATAGAATTTGGGCGAATGGTGTTTAGAAAAAATAGAAATTGGTGAAACATTTTTTTGGAAAAACCATCTAGAAAATTAACCCACTTGCAAAATTTAGCCCCTAAAACCATCTATGTTCTTGATATTAAAGGATCGACATTATGAGACTCTACTTTCCTACCTCTCTCTCATGGGAATTAATAAGTATTGTAGGGAATTTTGTTTCACTTATAAATGTGGGTTAAGAGAATGAAGAATGAGCAATTTCCAGATCTCTTTTTGTTTACTAGGTACTAGGAGCCCCCACAAGTTCCCCCTTCCCGAGCACTAAGGTTTTCCCCTCCTTGTTTTCTCTTATATGCTTCATTTCAACCACATTGGGCAAGAGTCTTTATTGGTATTTTTTCCAATTTATCAATGTGCTTGTTCAAAGCTCCATCTTTCGATAATCTGGTTTGCCTTAGTTTAAGTTTTATGTTTGACTAGTTATTGTGGGAATTCAATGTCTATTGGATAGACAAGGACTAACCTCTAGTCAAAATTGATGGTTGGGAAAGGATGACAAGCTATTCGTGTAGTAAGTGTCTCTCCTGTGAACACAAATACTTAAAAGAACTTACCCAAGTACCATGTGAAAGAGGTGCGAGAGGCTCATTGTAGTGTTATTAATGCCTACATGAGAGGGGGGCACATTTTAAACAATAAAATAAAATCATGACATGAGCTCTACTAGAATTGATACAATGAGACCTGCAATAGACCGAAGAAATTGGTAGATGCTTTCATGATTGTTCAAATCAGCAAGAAAATGACGATTACTCTTGTTGACTCTATTTAGCAACTTCCACAGAGGATGGTGACTCATTTAGGATTTCTAGACAATGTATAGACCAATTCTCCCTTTGTCCAACCACACTCTTCTTTTGTTTCAGATTCTTCGTGGACATCCTTAGATTAAAGAGTAGACTTCTTGGTAACAAGAAAAGCATCTCCTCGAAGAAGTTCAACAGAAGCCACGATTTCAATTTCTCTTTTGATTTATGTCTCACGAGGAGTTGTATGTTTGCTTCGTCACTTTATGAAATAATATACTTTGGCGAGTTATAATAGGTGTTTTTGAACTTTTGAAAATTATAGATACCCTCTTTTTATTAATATAAGTTTTTTAATATACAACATTAAAATATTTTTATTTACAACTCATTGCTGTATCCTTTTTATAATATAATGTTCAACTTTTTTGAAAATACAAACAAATTCCTAAAAATTTAAATATTATGTTTGTTGATATTTTTTTAATTTAAATGATACATTTAAATGCTCTGTTTGATAAAGCATTTTAATTTAAGATGATATGTTTAAGAAGATTTCTTTCAACTTAAACGCTTGGATATGGCAATGTTTTAATAAAATGATTTAATAATATTATTAATTTTAAAAATTATGAATAAATTAAATGTATGGTAAAATAATTTTCTCTTATCACAAACAGAATTTTTAGGAATGAGAAAATTTTTGTCATGATTCGATTTTTTGGTACGGTGGGAAGATGCTTTTGAAAGTTTTGTCCAATTCATCTTGGAAAGTTTTTCTAAATCAATATTGTACAAATCCAACAACCTTAAAAAAATCACTGAAAATCATATCGTTTCAGAGACCATGCTACAGTTCAAATACATCTTAACCTTAATACTAATAAACCTTAATTTAATACTAAATGAACCTCGCAACTTGATACAAAGAAATTATATTTATTATTTAAAAATAATTTTAACTGAATCAATCTAGAAAAAACAGTCATTCAACACAAGCTGGCTGGCTTGCATAAGAAGAAGGAATCCTATTTTTAGTCAAGCTCGCTTTCATAGGAAGAAGGAATTCTATTTTCAGTTGTAGTCTAAACGTTTTATGTTTTGGCTTTTTTCTAGTGATATTTTCTGGAGATATTTGCTTGAAATTTAGTGAAAAATTGTTAGATTCACAGATTTGAGTGATTATTTCTGTATAATCTAAATGCTTTAGGGGTTTCTCATGCTGAATCCATTTCTATATTCAAAAATAGATTTTAAACAACAGAAAATAGTGATTTCATATAAATTTATATTGCCTGATTCCGAAAAAAAAAAACAAAACCTAAATCAAACTTAAAAGAGTTAGAAAACCCATTAAATTATGCAGAAACGCAAGAAAAGCCAGCTGAAAACAAAATCTTCTAAGAGACTACGATTCTTATCGCATGACAATAACGTGAGGAAGCAGGCCTTCCCTTTGATCTTATCAAAACGAAGGATAAACCCTAATTCAAGCGATCTGGTGCCAAGAACAGTAGTAGTATGGGTTCCTTCTTTACATGACGACGCGGCGTGATGTCGGAGTTACCACGTTCGCCGGCCGGTGAGGCATCCGCGCCGTCCACTGAGTGAATTAAATAAAATACTCGAGATGAATAAAATAAAATACTTTGTAACTTGGAACCCGGATTTCCCATGCAGATTCATAGAGCCTGGAGCCTTGAACCTCGAGGCACTACCCTTAACCGACGGTAACCGCATCGTCGGCCACATGCCTTCCAGGTTTCCCGTCAGTAAACAATTCCCGAGACTTTAATGCCGGCCTCGGGTTTCCATGTCGTCTTCCACCTCGCTCGCTTTCTTAGGGTTGTCACTTATTCTTATCTTGTAAACGACATTACAGTTCAGTTTATAATTACACCCAAGGGATTAGTTCCGATGGCATTACACCCAAAGCATTAATTCACATGGCGTCGAGTTGGAGTCGATGTGAACGAATTAATAAAGCACAGAACTTCTAGAAGATTAAAGCTTTATCCAGGCAACCTGCAATTGATTTCGAAGCTTTAGATTGGAACTGAGTCCTCCAGATTAATAATACGAGGAACTGAGTCTGTCTGTTGGGCTGTGGTCCGGTTCCCACAAGTAGATCAAGTTTAATTCACTCACAGGGTGCTGTATCTGATAATCACACGTCTCAGGAGTTTCGATCCCGCACCAGTCAAAAGAAAAAATGGGCAACTGTATGGCGCGTAGCTCCAAAATGGTTTCGACCGAAACCAGTGGCGAGTTCGTGAGGACCATGAAGGCTAACGGTAGGGTCTTACAAGACAAAGCTCCGATAACCGTCCAGGATTCGCTTTCAGGTCACGAGGGGCAATATACGGTTCCTCAACAGGACGGCCTAAACGAGCAGGCTCTTCATTCTCGCCAGCCCCTTCATCCGGATTCTGTGTCGGACGATATAAGAAAAGGAGAGAATCGCAGCAACCGAAGCGGAGAAACAAAGGATTTAAGCTCGTCGAAACCAGCGGTTTCGTGTGTTAATACAGGGGAAGGTGTTGTTAGGGTTAAACTGGTTATCAGAAAGCAAGAACTGGCAAAGCTGCTGTCTAATGGTTTAGGCAAGGGGGCGACCATGGAGGATATATTGGTGGAGCTTCAAGGCAAAGGTCAGGCCTCAGTCGATAATTTGTCAGAAGAAAATTGTGGCCCAGCGCGGATGGGCAATCACGGTGGATGGAAGCCGGCGTTGGAGAGCATTCCGGAATATAATACTGATTCAGAATAAGAATTTGAGAGCTCTAATTTTGTAAGGTTCTATCGCTATTGTTAACTTGTAAATATATTATATGCTAGGGTTAACAATGTAAATGAGAGGCTGGGAGTGACAAAAAAACAAACATGGTTGGTATTATAGGGCTGTTATCGACTCAATATTTTTCCTTCTTAATGTTGAGAGTCATGTTCATAGAGTTGATGTCTAATCTGTGAATAATCTGAACCGTGTATCTTGAGGTTGGTGTAAATAAGGCTTTTTTTTTTTTGGGGTTTAACTTCTTTCTCCTTGATTTTATTCCGTTGGGAGTTTCCACAAGTGGAGCTGCGCATTAAAAATTTTATTGTTTAATTACAGATACTCAAGTTCATCTTGTGTTTTCCTTCGATTTAAGAGCAATAAAATTTAGAGATACAAAGTTCTGCATACTGTAAATACTACTTTGCTTCTTTTCTAACTGGTCATGAGATACAGACTACATGAACACAGATTGCTTGTCCAATATAACTGCTGTGAGATACAGTAACGCGAAGATGCAGAATAGTTGTCCATATAGCAATTACTCTGCCCCTCCTCTTTTTCCTTACAAGTTCCTTTTTACTGATTCAACCCTTTTTGCTCCATAACTTCATGTCTGCCAACAGCCCTAGCTTCATCTCTGACAACGGCCTAGAAGCCATCAGCTAAATGCATATTCGTTGGCTGTTGGGCGGTTATGTCCACATGGTGCCAGCATTGCTTTTTCTCTTTTTGGAAGTTGCTTCTCTGACAAAAACTCATCAATATAAAGACTTGGTCTTGCTCGAAGACTAATGGTCTGCTGTGCTCTCCTCTCGAGTTTATGTTCGAAGAATAATGGTCTGCTGTGCTCTCCTCTCGAGTTTATGTTCGAAGAATAATGGTCTGCTTTTCTCTTTCTCTCAAGGATGCCCATGATTTCAAAAGATCCAGGAATTGATCCAGAAACTGGATTCAAGTTCTTCAATATTTAAGTATATACATACAATAACAGAAAATAAAATGTATGAGCATGAAAGACTACATAGCTTTCGAGCTTAAAAACAAGTCTAGATGTATTGGTCAATAAAGATATCAGCTGCCCCGTTCTCTATACAATAGATACCCGTTAGTTTCTTCCGATATAATGAGATATAAATTGGCTGTCCAATACGGCCATCAATAATCAGCTTGCTGCACAGCATTCATTCAATGTTTAATAGATACTTGTTAGTTTCTTCCTATACATTATATGAGATATAAATTGGTTGTTCAATACGGTCATCAATAACCAGCTTGTTGCACATCATTCAATGTTATGGAGTAAGTGTATATACCGTAGGATATACCTTGGTATATATGGTAGGATATATCCGATCATGTATATACCACCTGCTGCAGCATTGAATGCTACCCAATAAGCTGGTTATTATTGGTCCTCCAATACAATGTGCCCCCTACACATCCACTATTACATATTACTATTTTTTCCAAGTTCCTTTTAGCTCGTCCAACCTATGTGTGCTAAAACTTTGACCTCTTCATATAACAAAGAAAATGTTAGCTAAGTTCACATTTGTTAGTTGTTGATGGTTTGAGTGGTGAGTCCTATTATCGTATGAATTAGCATTGTTGTGAAAAGTACCAACACATATATTAATTTGTTGCTTATGCAACAAATTGGGAAATGCATCATTGTCATCTCAATACACTTTCCCCCTTCAATTTAGGCCAACACCTAAAAACTATGGGGTATCCTTATTTCGATAAGTGATTAAATGCTTTAAGAATAAAAAACTGAAACCAATAGCAATAATTACAAGTATATCCACTTGAAAGAGAAGGTTAGGAGCTAGTGGATGTGTGTGCCAAATCTGATATGTAAGATGTTTTCATTTATATCTATCACTCAACAAATGAAACTTTAAAGGGGTTCGAACCACTTTTAAGCTACTTTAGGGCATAAATAGTGAAAACAATTGGCATAAATCAATGGTGCAATGTGTGTTTGTGTTTACCAATTGATTATATGCTAAGAGAGGACAAGCTTAGGGCTGTCCTTCCACTTCTAAATCTGTTTTATGATGAAAAACACAGAAAATTCAGATTTAGATCATGAAAAGATCATCCAAGAGAGAGATTATGCACTAAAGAACAACAAGTCTTGGATGTATCCACTTGGGAAAGAGATATTCTACACAACAACAGTCCAACAAGTGTTAGAAACAAGTTTTAAAGATGTATGACTATCAACTAAACAAGAACTTGTAAAATAGATGGTGAATCCCTCTAGGGTTTCACAAGTCAATGCTTCAAATTCACCAAATAAATCTCAAAGCAAATGATAAACAATTATTAGCACCTTAGAGATAAAGTTCATCACTAGATATGCAAGATCAACTTGGATAAATAATCTAGGAATGAAGTATAGGCTATGTATGAGTAAGAATACACCTTGAAGCACCAAACACTATCCTTAGGGTTTTACCAAATCTGATTTTTATTGTGGCAATTTAAATTATAGATTTGAGAATTACCTTAAATCAACCCACAAAACATTAGATAAAACCTTGAAGCCCCTTTCTATAGGGTCGTTTTGCCTCCTTAGGATTAGCGATCAACAATTAAGCACAAACCTTAAAAGAAGTTTGTCTAAGAAATAAAATAAATTGCTAGCTTTACACTAGACAATGAAAGAATTCTATATAAAGATATTTGTTTGATTTTCCACCATTAGATTTCCTTCTAAACAAACGAAAAATGAAAAATTTTGATTTTCAGGGTTTTTTTGGTTGGTTGTTGGGAGAAGACTAGTGCATTTTCTCCAATTAGGTCTTATGGGGTGAAGAAGGATGCCCCTCTAAGATTCAATCACTTCTATCTTAATGATTAGGGTATGAAATTATAACCCTAAGGGTAGAATAATCGCTAACTTAATCAAGATAAGCTAAGAGGACTAAGGCCCTGCAAGAAGGGATTCCTCAAGGGAAAAAACCTTCACCAACAAGATGAACTTTAACTTGAACAAAATACTAAAACTCTTTCCAAGGAACCAAGAGGAAAAGCAAAGCAATGGATTAAACACTTACCCATGCTAACAAGAGAACAAGTCTTGAGAGCTAGTATAAGTCTTGAATCACCATTAAAAATCTTTAATGCATCAATATAATAACTAAGAAAGAGAGAGCTCCAAGAATTGACACCAAGATCTCCAATAGTTAGATATTCAATAAATTGTATTCTCAAATGTCCAACAACAACAACAAATTGGAATGAGAAGAGAGCCTCTATTTATAGATGAGGCTTCTACATCCTTTTCATTTTTTATTATTTTCTATCTCCCTAAAGTTAGGCTAGGGGACTTACAAAAAGTGACTTTTTATTCACACAAAGAAGGAGAGTAAGTAAAAAACTAGTAAAGCATGCCACATGTACATAGAACCCTCACGAGAAGGGGGGGCATCCATAGAAGATGTCTCAACTTGCTCAAGTATCTCAATGTTCCAAGGAATATGTGTAGTGAAGGCCTCAAATCATGGTGTAGAAACATTTGATGCAAGGAAAGTCCCAACATCTAGCCTCATAATGTGGAAGAACCTCTTATAAAGGGTAAATAATACCACAAGAAATGGACGACTCCTATAAATGTCCTCATGAATGCTCAACATATGCCTCCAAGGGGTGAACACATCCTCATCTCAATCAAAGATCCTCCACAATGCATGGAAAGTACCCCTCCAAGTCAACTCAACTCATAAAATCACCCCACAATGGTCATAATGTCCACACGTGTGGGTCAACCCTCTAATCAAGTGATAAGATGACATTTTGGAATCTTCAACATGGCATGTGTAGAGGATGCACATGCATGCATAAATATCCCATATGTGCCTCAAAGGATGTGCCCTATGCCTTGGGATGTGTGTACTTCCTCGAGAACTATGAGACTTCTTTAGGAAACATGAAGTTGAGAGAGCATCTACATAATCATATCTCATAGTAGATGGCCAAAGTGTGACAAATAAATAACATAGAAATCCATGCTTTGGCATAAAATAAGTGTGTTATACATAGGTGTGACAACCTTTACAATAAGAGAAACACTTTTTGTTACATATAAACCTTAGCCTATGGATGAGAAAAACCTCCCTTAGACCTACCCTTGATCCAAGACAGACAACGGGGCTTGATTTCTAAATAGTTTTCCCTAGATCCAAAAAAGTAGTTTACTTTTATACTAAGAGAGAGAGAGAGAGAGTAGCATACCTTTTTAACAAAGGTTGTCCTTGCATGTTTGGATGATGCAACTCTCGAGATCCAACTCTAGCTCATGTGATCTGTGTCCTACACACAAGCAACAAACAAACACCAATCTACGAATCCTATGAGTGTTTGGAACTCACAATACTAGCTTAGATCTAACCTGATCTATTTAAGGAGAGATCTTATCTATCTTCTACAATCGAACACAAAAAATATGGACAATGGAAAACCATAGATCTATATCATAAAAATGGAGAAGTACATCAAAATTTTGTTACCTTGGATGAATGATGCATTCCTCCTTGTACTCCTTTCTCTTACTCCTCCTCAGCCCTCACTCAAGTAAGGAAAACCTAATCTGAAGGATGATCTTAATGGAGAAGCTCCTTTGAAAATACAACAACATATATTTGTAAATGATTCTTCCTCCTCTTTCCCATGGATGGCCTTCCTTATGTAGATTTGTGAAGGAGGCTAAGAGATGGTTTTAGATCTCTAGAAATTAGTAAACCTTTACTTGATTGAGAGTTCCCAAGCTCCTACCATGAGAAAACCAACTCATCTAGCATTGATCTCCTTGGAAATAACCAAATATAGAAGGCTATAGAGGAGGTTGCAACCCAACAACACTGCATCTAGTGACCGATCGCGGATGAACAACTATGTAGCTAGCGATCGATCGTGCTTTGTAAAGTAGTTCAGGTGCGACCATTCTCATGAGTGACTTAAATCCAAGGTAGAAGAGAGTGTTTCAACATGAAATCAATTGTGTCCCTCCATGAGACTCTAGGGTGGCAAATAAGGTTGTAACATATGCCCCCTAATGTGTGAGTTTAGAAGAGGAGAGGATGGTCGAAACACATTACTATAATAGTCACCAATGTGAGACATTATGAAGAAAGAGATAAGAGATCAAGAAGCCAAGGAGTACTTGCAATCAAACATCAAGTGTATAGATAAATTATCCTCAAGGTAGGAATACTCATGCTTGGAAGAGAGACAAAGAATGGTCGCCAACACAATACACCGTGAATCCATGAAATGAAATGCAAGACCATGGCCACAAAAAAATACAGGGTGGATCCATGTTATTGAATAGATCATAGCCACAAGAAAATACAATGTGGATCTATGTCATAGTATACAAAGAAGACATCAAGCACCAAGGAGAGTGCCCTTGTAGTCTTAAAAGCATTAATACTGTAGTGATATATGTTGATGTTTGGACAACATAGGGAAGACATTCTTCCATACAAACTATACATATATATAATAAATAACTACTTATTTATTATATATATGTATAGT
>SNQJ01S0284862.1:0-11023 GCA_010110895.2 Picea sitchensis | reverse complement strand
AGTATCTCATTAAATGGAGGAAACTACTAGCTAAATATTCCACTTGGGAAGATGAGTCTTTTATACAGAAGCATCCAGAGTTACTCAAGTGTTGCGGACAACACTTGTCTCAAGGGGAGGGGCATGTTAAGCCCTAATATTGGCTCATTACCCCTTAATTGGAGCATATTATATTAGTAATGTTATTTTATTTATGTCGGCTTTAGGCCATTAGTTGTAATTATAACTCCTAGGCTCCTATATATACCAAGGAAACATTTTCATTTTGAATCATCTTGTACTTGAACATTTAAGTGGGGTAAAAGGAGGTTGCCCCCTCGAAGAGGCTTATTATCTGAAATTATCTCTTTTTCAAGGCGTTGAGTACTTTTCTGAGGTTTTTCTATGCTATATTGATATTTCATTCTTAACACACAATCTTTCTCATGAAAAATCTAGTTATGTTAGGAGCCTGATACGTCGTATGCACAAGAATAAAATGAGCACTCTTCGTCAGTGTTTCGAATACACAAAGATCGATTCATGTCTCTTTGCCATCAGTGGCAATCCAATAATGAAATCCATCAAAATTACCTCCCATTTTGATTATGGAATAGCATGTGGCTATAGTAATCCTGCCAGATGTCTATGTTCAGCCTTCACCTGCTAACATTCCAGACATCTTGGCATGTAGTTGACTATGTATGCTTTCATTCCTTTCCAGAAGAATAAGGGTTTAATGTCTGCTCTCATCTTCATGAATCTTGGATGATCCATGTACATTGCTCCATGAGCCTCATTTAGGATCAAAATCCTCAACTTGTCATTGGGTGGTACATAAATCCACTTATTAATTCTCAATAATATGTTGTTGTCCATAGAAAATCCCTCAAACTTGAGTACCATCATGCTGTTTTTTTCAATAAACTTCTTAACCTCTTTATACCAGTCATCGTCGTGATGTAAAGTCAGAGTCTTTTCCTGTAGATTTGTCTAAAGAGGCATCACCAAAAATATGTGTGGTCTTTGACTCAAAGCATTCACCACTATGTTCATTTTCCCTTTTATGTAGGTAATCTCGACATCGTACTCACTAAGAAATTTTGACGAACACCTTTGTCATGCATTCAAGTCACTTTGCATGAAAATGTGATGTAAACCACAGTGGTCCCTTTTTAGTTTGAATTTTTGTCCGATCAGGTAGTGTCTCCAAAATCTCAAGGCATATACGATGGCTAACAACTCCAAATCATGTGTCGCATATTTCTTCTCATGCCTTCTCAACTTTCTTGAGATGTAAGCGATCACTTGACCGTCTTGCATCAAGACTCTGCCTAAGCCTTCCTTGGATGCGTCAGTACATACCAAGAAGTCCTCATCCATGTTAGGGACCCTTAGTATCAATGCTGCGGTCAACAGCTCCTTGATCCTCCTAAATGATTCCACTCATTTCTTGGTCCAAACAAACTTCTTGTTCTTCTTCTGCAATTCCATAATCAAATTTGCTATCTTCGAAAAACCCTCGATGAATCATCGATAGTATCCCTCTAAACCCATGAAGCTACTCACTTCTGGGACATTCGTCGATGTAGACCATTCCATAATATCCTTGACCTTTGCTGGATCCACAATGATACCTTCGTGGAGATGACATGCCCTAAGTAATGAATCTTCGATTGATAAAAATGAGCATTTCGACAACTTCCCAAACTATTTGTTCTCTCGTAGACACTGTAGTACCAAGCGCAAGTGTTCGCCATGCTCCTCTGTCATCCTAGAATATATCAAGATATCATCAATGAATACTTGGATGAACTTGTCCAAGTATTCATGGAACACCCCATTCATCAAACCCATAAATACCCCAGGGGCATTTGTAAGTCCAAATGGTAAAACAATAAACTTGTAATGTCCAAACCTCATCTTAAAGGTGGTCTTCGGGATGTCGTCCTTCTTGATCCATAACTGGTGATACCCCGATCTCAAGTCGATCTTCGAAAACACCATCGTGCCTTTCATCTGATCAAACAGATCATCAATCCTTGGCAACAGATACTGATTCTTGATCGTTTTCTTGTTCAATTGACGACAGTCAATGCAAAGTCTACACAACCCATCCTTCTTCCATATGAAAATAATCAGCACACCCCACAGTGACACACTTGGATGTATAAGTCCTAGTTCCAACAACTCCTTTAGTTGCATTTTCAGCTCCTGTAACTCTGGGGTCGACATTCGATAAGTAGTTCTTGCTATCGGTTCGGTTCTTGGTTTTAGGTCAATGGTAAATTCCAATTCCCTCTTCGACAAAAACCCTGGTAACTCCTCTGGGAAGACGTCTGAAAACTCCTGCACTACCAGAATGTTTTCTAGGCCTTCTGCCATGCCCTTTTCGTTTAACGCAAGGATCGCATACAACTTGCATTCCTTGCACATACTCTTCCGTAGTTGTAGGGAAGAGATGAACCTTAGGGAGACTCCCTAGTTCCTACCTACAATCACACGTCTCTGCCCCTCATCATTGACCAAGCTCAACCATTTCATATTACAGTTGACTATCGCCTCATGCAATTCCAACCAGTCCATACCGATCACGACATCATAAGACCCTAAGATTGTGACGTACAGGTTGGCCCTAGTGACAAAATCTCCCAGGTTAAGGCTATAGCCCGTAACCGTCCCTCCAACCTTCTGTTTGGCTCCTGAAGCCATTTATACAAAGATAAACTCATCTTGTTCGACTGCCTTTACCTTAATTATTTTTAGTGTTGCACCAGAAATAAAACTCTCTATAGCTCCCGAATCTATCAAAATACTAAGGGTATGGTCAGCGACAGTACTTGATGTCTTGATCACAGTTGACTGGTGCTCTGCCTAGCAATTATTCATCACTACATGAATCCAATGGGCCTTGCCCAAATCTCCCACGGTAGTGGGTCCGACTGATCTAGATGCTTTGTCCCTCTCAAATGGGCAATCACGCTGGTAATGTGGCTCTCCACATGTACAACACCCAGTCTTCGATCCAGTACTCCTGGTACCTAAAGTAGAAGTTGATGGCCCACCGACCTGGAGCCCTGGTCTGTTCGGTTGAACAGACCTAAACTACTACTGCTGTGGTGAACGTTGGTGTTGGTGTTGTGGTCCTCTGTAGGGAGTCTTTTGTTGAGGTGTTGATCACCACAGTGCAATGAATGTGGATCCTCTAGGAGCGCCTTGATATTCTGGTGAATGCCTCACTGGTGTCTGATGTTGCTGCGTACCAGATGTCCCTAGTCCTGTCAGTCTTGCCGGAGTCCTGCTCTGACCCTCGCTGATGAGCTCCTCCTCTACTATGAGGGCCTTCTGGACAACATCATACAAGGTTTGAGGCATCAAAATCCTCACTTTTGCACGAATGCTGATATTAAGGCCGAACATGAACTTGTTGACCTTAAGTTTCTCAGTATTCAGGTGCGAAGCACACCGAAGAAACTCCATGAAACAGGCCTCATACTCGGGCACCATACAACCGCCCTATCGCAAGGCATTGAACTCATTGAGCTGATGCTCAATGAATTCCTTATACAGATACCTCTCCTAGAACCGTTCCTCGAATAGTTCCCATGACATGTCTTCTACAACCATGTTCAATTGCGGCAGGAGCATCTTCCACCATAGAAGAGCGCTCCCCTTCAGTTAAAATACCGCCATGCGGACCTTCATGTTTGAGGTATAGTCGCGAAGTGTAAATCACATCGCCATATTCTCCAACCATGCCTCGGTGGTTGCATCATCCCAGGCACCTAAGAACTTGGGAAATTTGACATTCTCAAGTTCGCAGTGAATGCTACCAGTACCGGTCGGGGTGCGCGATGGACCATCAGGAGGTGACGGTGCCCTGGCCTCATCTCTATCCAAACGGCCGACTAGTGCCTCAGAAATCCTATGAAAGGACCTCATCAACCCAACCACATCACCCACAACTATCTGTTCCTGCCTAACAACCTGTTAGTCTCCCTAGGGGTTATACCCCTCGGGCATGGATGCTACTGGGGGCGTCGTGCCTCCTCCCCTAGCACCCTATCGTCTGCCTCTGTGGTGTCCTCTAACCATGATTACCTGCATGAATACAAACCAATTTAATTAGTGACATTTTATAATCAAGTATCTAATCAATGGAAATCATAGTGATCCCAAGTCGTGGGTCAAACCGACTCTGATACCATATGTAAAGAACCCCACCGTTACGACAACATGCGACATATAACATGTAATTTTTTTATTTTTTTTTAACGCAAGGCAAGTAAAGTCAATAATACAATCAAGCGTCCCAACTCGACGATGAACACAACACACGTAATTCATGCATCATACAACACAATGACCTAGCATACTAACACATCATGCAACTTAAGCAACACTGAACATTCAATCAGGCAAAGAATAAAAATGACTACCCGCCTATCCTACCCTGCAAGGTTAGGACCTCCAGGACACATAAGCAATGCTCAAGCCCAGGTTCCCATCGATTTTGACTATTCAATGTCTCAAGGCTGGTGACTGTTCTGAGGAACAAGGACATGTCTACATCCCACCCGACATAAGAAAGACCACGCCTACTAAGCTAAAAGAGAACATCAAATCAACCAAATGCAACCAACATAAAAAACTGACACATGTAACATGAACCTTCAATGCGAGCGAGAATTAGCAATCATTGATTCAAACATTTTGCATGGCGCACAATTAAATATTCAACAACCAATCATTGTAGTGACCCTTCAAGGCACGCAAGAGATAACTGATCAAAGAACGACATTCATATAACCAATAAATTAATTAACTCATCTAACATCTAAAACTATCATTCATCAATTAAATTTTTGCACGCCAGAAATAAACTGAACGATGCGAGAAAGCATCCCATGACGGAGATCCTTAGTAGTGCACCCCATCACTAAAATATCTACACCCCTGGGGCCCATTGCATGTCACTTAAACCCATTAACCACTTCAAATTTATCTCCACTCAGAAAACTTTTAGTTCTAGTTTCCAAGGTACCGAAGTTCAATTAATTATAGGGGAAAGGTTTTAAGATAAAAGTCGCAACCAAGGAAGGGGGGGGTTATAATTGAATTATTAAATTCGAAGTATGTGGATTAATGATAACAAACTGATTGGCAAACAACATAATTAAGTCAATAAAATAGTTAAACAAAATGCAGTCTAGTGAGAAAATAAAACAGAATTTAATAAACAAGGATTCTCTATTAAAATAATTTTCATTCCCGAGTACTCTATGGAGAGGAAACTACTGTAATAAGAATTACAAATTGACTGCTTAATTCCTGCCATAATTTATATACAGAGGCTGCATTTATTCACAAATAACAACTCATTTTAATTTCTCAATTAATAAATTGGGGCTCACGGTTCCCTGTCAACAAGATGAAATTGTTTATAACCGATCCAGAAATAAATGTGAGGTTGATATGCTAGAGGTTATATGCACCCACCAAAATATAATCACAATCTCTGACCAAAAGGATATCACGATGTACTTATGAAAACAACGTGTATACAGTGTGTGCGCTTGGGAGCTGAACAATGACTTGAAATTGGACAGTAAACAAAGGAGATAAAACTCGATTTCCACCCCCACTCTAACACTACAATAGCAATGATTTCATTAAATCAGAAGGAACATAATGGGTGCACCATCTATCCTATGGTAGATAACATTATAAATGCCAGATTATGCTAATAATAATTCAATGTTATTATTCTAAATTCGCCTTCCATCTAACTGTAGAGAACACTTAAAGTATAAATAATAATTATTCACTTCGTGCAATTCTTGGTAGAACATCTGGCACGGTAAATCAATTTCGGTAACCGAAAGGATTTAGAATTTAAAAGGGACAATTTAACTACAATCGGTTCTGAGTGGAAAGAAGAACATCAGATTCCATAAGTATGCCCACACACAATATAGGCGCAATACAGAAAATTAATGCATAGAATAAAAAACAACAGACTTCAATGTCAATCATTGTCTATGGATCCACAAAATATCATAACTCAGTCCCTAAATAAATGGAATCCGAAAAAAAATTATTAACAGGTGGAAGTTGTCAGTTGAAGATCGGAAATTCCATGCATTAACTTAGGGGAAATGGCGCTAGAGTTCAGCGCCCCAATCATTGAGGGCATGCCAAAGATGCGTTGAGGAAGAAACTGTCCAACAAGAAGAGTCGGACAGAAGGGAGAGGTAGCAATAGTCTAACCATTGAGTAAGGAGAGTAGTCGATGCAGGGGCAATCCGATGATGACGTTCCCCAAAAGCATGCAGAGGCAGTAACTACCTACGCAAAGAGCACGTGAAATTCTGAGGTGAGCTGAAACATAGAATGCGTGGGGTGCTCTGGGAAAAATATCAGTCTATGTGTGAACCAGAAGGAGAAGAGAAACATCCATCTGCAAGATCTAAAAATGATCACGCCCTCAAATGGTGAAAACCTGTATCTTAGTAGGCATGTCTAATCATTGTTTTTTTTAATTTCGAGGGTAAAAAAAGGGATAGTCGACTGAAGTCTTCCGGAGTGAACTCAAGCATCGATTGTTCGTGTGTGAGTGACTGGTGAGGTATCTCACAAGAGATCCCCTTCTGGGTTTATTTACACAAATGTGGCTAACCCAACGAAGTGTTGGGCAGCGAAAATTATCCAACTAAAAACATAAGGTGCACTTAGGATTTGACTGGTAAATGCGTGCATTCGCCGGAAAAATTAACCCAAGCAAACTATGGTTAAAAAGGAGAAGAGTAAATACTAAGCCACCTTCCAACGCGCAAGAGATCGACTTGTTGTACAACGTTTACCTTACAGCGTGGGCGGAGTAGAGCGATAATTGAGCTGGACTACACTTTATTTTCCCTTGAGGAAACACAACTTGTTATTCACAAGGTAACAAAAGAAATAGGCCTACAATTTTCACTTGGAGCATTGAAACAAAACTTCTACAGAGATCTCTAGACTGAGCACTGTCACCTTAGATTAAAAGAGGATAAAGGAAAACTCTTTGTGCTTTTACTCGCCCAGAATGCATACACTAAGGAGAAAAATAAGAATGTAGAGAATCTATAAAATCTAAACAAAATTTAGAGGTAGGATCCATACAAAGTTTATCAGATCTAGGCATGGTTTTCGCTGGAACAATTTTATTTTTTTTTAATTGTTGATAGCATGCGCGACACTGGAAACTTAAGCTTCTCTGAAAACAAATTTCGACACAAGGTTCATACCCAATAGTACTTGAAGAACAACATTGGAAGCAATCATACCAGAAATTCAAACAAACGCAAGTAGCCAATCACCCAATCACATCTAAATACCGGTGAACCAAGAAGGCGTAGAGACAGAAATTTAATTACTTTTCAACAAATTTACACATGCATTCATTCGCCATGATAAATATTCATATACAAAAAATTAACAATTTTTTTAACACAATTTATGCATGTGGGCTTTTGACATTAGAGAGATGCATATACATAAAATTTAACTATTATTCAATACAAAATATACACATGTGTACCGTAGCCAAATGCGAAGAACCGAAAGTGATTGTCCCGTGCTCGCGGTTCGTCCAAATCTTTCTTGCTAACCGCTGAGACCTCACCGGTACCTCCCAACCAACGCTAGGGGTAATCTTCTTCCCCCTGAGCCCCCCGAGCCACAAAGGGTTCATGCAAACAATACCATAGAATGCTAGCTCCCAGCTCACCTCGCAAGGTCGAGCTACCACTCGTTATCCAAACTGGGTATCCCAACTCCCACAAGAAAAATTCAGTCAAGATAAATTTTGGCAAAGTAACCTTACACATACCAGACATGATCCAAACTCCTCCACCATCCTTTTTATAGAGTTTTATTAGTGATTAGTTTCTCAAACCCTCATTAGATTATTTTTATTAAATTTAATTAGGATGAAGCTCCCCCGTACACATATCACCCGATCCCTTAGTTGCACCAGAAAATCAATTTATTAGTTAATTAAATTTGACTATTTCCCTCACCCACCTAAAAGCGTTCCTAAAAATGCTCCTCGGTTTCCCTTTATTCCCTTACATTTCTTAAATGACTGACGCCTTTATTAAAGCCTAGTTGGGTTCATAATTAGAAGGTTCCAAAGACTAGATTCCCTACTATGTTAGCAATTCCCCTTTTCCTTAAGTTTCCCCTTTTCTTCTTAGTTCAGATTTAGCAAGTTTAGATATAAACAACATTTTACCCTTTTAATAATTTAATCCTCCATTAAAAATTTACTTTAATTATTAATGTTTGAATTTTCTTTACCCCCTTCTTGTTACAAGTCCACTTAGTTTTTTTTTTTCACATGTCCTACTTTGACCTAGGCTTCAAATTCACTAGGTTTGGCGACAGTTTTTAAGGGAAAAATTTAGTCATTAAACTTTACTCATACCATCATTCATTTTAAGGCCGCCCAGGTCCTAAGGAGGCATAATTTTCTAGGTACTAGGTTTATTAACTTACCAGAGTTAAAAAAAAAATAGCAATGTTCCCTTCAAGACACATTATGTGCTCCAAGGGTGCCACTCACTTGCATTCTTGTTTTAATTGTGCGACGTGCCCTTCAAGATGCACTACGTTCTCCAAGGGTGCCACTCTCCTTTTAACTAAATTTGGTAGACGTCAAACCCCTGGAGTCAATACTCCATCATGTGATCTTATGGGAGACTAAGGGCCTTTAAGGATTAATGACCCTGCCTTATTGCGTGCCCCTTAGAATCATCGTGAGCAACTGTCACAGTCTGCCCTCACGACATCGTGGATATATCGAACTAGGTAATCGTTCACCTACATTTCGAGCCACGACAAGAGTGCCAGTAGGTTGTGGAAGGGTTGCTTCCACACCTCTCCCTCAATGTCTCTGGTTGTCGTGCATGACCCCTTTACTCCAAATGTGAGTCTAGTTGGCAAGCTATCCTTAGCCTGCATCCATCAACAAAACATGTCAGCTATAAAAATCAACATCATATTATCTAGTCATATGTCACGTCTGTAATATCAAAAACATTCAAACCATAACAACCCACTCCCTAACTCGATCCGGAGTCCAAGGAGATCCATCGATGCCATCGACATCCTATAACTTCTAGAGTCATGCACACTCAGGAGAACCCAGTCAATAGCACCTATCGACATAAATAAAGCAAAATAACATATCATCAAATCCACAACATCTCATAAGCATAATCAAAACATCCAATCATATAATGAACCGGATCACTTGCACACAAGTGTCCTCAAAGAATAAGTTCAATCAGTGTGTGCAAGAGAGGGATGTTACACCAATGATTACAAATTTGTAGATTCTATGTGGTTATATAAGAATATAGAGGAAGGATTTTATGTTGGTGCAAAATATGGTGGTCTAAAGGAGGTCAACTAGTTTTTGTTAAGACAATGTTGGAAAGTATTCCAATGTATTGAACATCCATAGCCCACATACCAAATTCATTCTAGAAAAAATAAGGAAAAAATGATTTAGTTTTATTTGGACATGAATGAGGGAAAATCAAGGTATTCCTCTAGTCAAATGGTCTAAATTAGAAAAACCAAAAGAGGTGGGGGGTTGGGGTTTTAAAATATAATTTTTTTTAGTTATGCCTTGGTAGATAAAAGCTTTTGAAGGCTCTTTATCAATGAAGTGTTATGGGATAAAGTAATGAAGGAAAAACACACGGGAGATAGGCCAATTGAGGATTGGATAAGATTGGAAACAAAATAAATTAAGGGTGCTACAACTATATGGAAAGAGTTGGTCAAGGATTTCTCACTCATTTGTAATTAGGTTGCTAGGAAGAATGGAAGATGTGATAAGTTAACATTGGGGGAAGACCCTTGGATAGGTTGCAGTGGAAACTTCAGATTGTCTCTTCCTTTGTTAGAATAACTTCATGCAAACGTATTGACAAGGCTTGTTGATGTGACTAATTCAATGTGGCTTGGAGAATGGTTTCAAGAATGGAGCTCTACTAAGGATTTGAACTTACAAAGAAACTCAACAGAAAAATGGTCTCATTGCATCACTCTAATAAAACATAGTTCAATTATGTTACAAGATTAGGAGGATGAACTGAAGTGGTAAAAAAATAAAGGTTCTCAAACTCTTTCAAAAAAATTAGTGTACGAAGCCAAGATGGAAGTAGATTTTATGGATGAAAGGGTTTGGTAGTGGAAGTTTATTTGGAAGATGAAATTCCCTTTAAAAACAATATTTTTCTTGTGGCTAACCTTATCTGATAAAATCCTTACCTGGCACAATGGCCCAAAAAGAAACTAGAATGAGCTAGGTGGATGTGTCTTGTGCAAAGAGGATAGTGAAACATTTGACCATATTTTGTTTCCCTATCCTTTCTCAAGATCTGTTTAGAAAGAAATCCTACGGCTAGTAAATGGAATATCCTCTTGGGATAAAGGGTCTCTACTAGAATGCTTTGAAAGTTGGATCTTAGATAAAACTGTCAAAGCTCAAAAAGCCTTGCTCTGTTATGTCTTATGGGGTATGTGGTTGCCTATAAATAAAATGATTGGTCAAGATAAATCTTTGTCAATAGGTCAGGTAGCCCATTATATGAGACTATCGTATAGAGAGGATAGAAGGCCCCTATTAAAACATTTGTCAAGATTTTAAAGAAGCCAGTGATTGATTTTTCATTAGCCCGGAGTTTCTTTGATGGTTCCAATCAAGGAACTCCAATTAAGTGTGGGGATAGGGTGATCCTTCACTTGTCTTCTCTTCAATTTTCACATTGAAATATGGAACTGGGCTTAGGTCCAATAACATAGATGTTTTTTTCTCTTTGTATATTTTGATAAAAACAATTGAAGATAAAGGTATACAAAATTTGCAAGTGTTGGGTGACTCTAAATTGTTGATGGATTGGGAAAATAATAAGTGTCAAATCACTAATATGGCTTTGGGACCTATCATGCAAAATTTATAGGTTGGATAATTTTATTTCATATGAGTGTT
>SNQJ01S0284860.1:0-11024 GCA_010110895.2 Picea sitchensis | reverse complement strand
TATAGTGGACCTAGTCCACCTTACATTGAATGACCTCCACTATTATCACTATGGGCCCTCTGCCCCCCCCCCACTACCTCTCTATCTACCTTACAATAAATGTACCAAGGATCTATGCATCGCTGGACAACAAACATGTAGAGTATTAGTAACATATGATTGAGATGGAAGGTATGATCAACAACCAATCCATTGCTATTTTAATTGATTCAGGAGCTAGTCATAGTTATATAGATCCTAATATGGTGCAAAGTTTGAATTTTTCAAGAATAAAGCATGAAAAATCTTGGTTGGTGCAGTTGGCTACCAGATCCAAAAGAAAATTTAATGAGATGGTTAAGTCACGCCTTATGCACATGAATGGACTGAACACCAGGGCATATTTGAACATATTTCCTTTAGGTTCCTATGATTGTCTAATTGGTATGGATTGTTTGGACAAACATCATGTTATCCTAGACTGTCATAACAAGGCATTTAATTGCTTGGATGAGGAAGGGAACCTAAGGATAGTGAAAGGAATTCCCAGGGAAAAAATCATCAGAGAAATTTCAGCATTGCATCTAAAGAAATGTTCCATAAAAGGGTGTCAAGTATTTACATCACATATGGAAGAAACAACTAAATATAGGATGTCAAATATTGAATATTATGCAGTCCTAAAAGAGTTTGAACATGTGTTTAAGGAAATACTCAGATTACCCCCCAAAAGAGACATTGATTTCTCCATAAATCTAATGCCTAGAGAAGCTCTAGTATCCAAGACTCCTTACAGGATGAGTACACTAGAATTGGAGTTGCAAATGCAACTTGAAGAGCTTCTGAATAAGGGGTATATACACCCAAGTCTGTCACCTTAGGGTGCCTCGGTGTTATTTGTGAAGAAAAAGGTTGGAACATTGATACATTGCATTGACTTTAGGCTGTTGAAAAAGGTAACTGTGAAGAATAAGTATCCTTTACCAAGGATCGATGACCTCTTTGATCAATTAAAAGATGAAAAAATACTCTCCAAGATTGATCTTAGGTCATGTTAATAAGAATTCATCAGCAAGACTGCTTTCAGAACAAGGTATGGTCATTATGAGTTCACAGTGGTTCCCTTTGAATTATCAAATGCACTAGCTGTCTTCATGTGTTTAATGAATGGTATTTTCAGAGAGTACTTAGATAAGTTTGTCATTGTATTTTTATATGCCATTATTATATATTCTAAGTTGGAGGAAGAGCATGAACAATAATTCAGGATGGTATTACAATTATTAAGGGATCATTAGTTGTATGCCAAATTGAGCAAGTGCTCATTTTATCAGAAGAAAATTCATTATTTGGGATATATCATTTCAGAGGATGGGATAACAGTGGATCCTGAGAAGATAGAAGCCATTAGAGGATGGTCATTGCCAAAGAATGTGACAGAGGTCAAATCATTCATGGGCCTTTTAGGCTACTATAGGAGATTTATTGAAGGATTATCAAAGATTCCACACTCAATCACTTCCTTGCAAAAGAAGGGTGTGAAGTTTTATTGGACATTGGATTGTGAAAAGAGTTTCCAACACTTGAAGAAATTATTAACAAGTGATCCAATACTAAGGATTGCATATACAAATGAAGACTTCATTGTATGCATTGATGCATGTAAAGAAGGACTTGGTGGAGTCCTCATTCAAATTGGGTTTGTTGTATGTTACGAATCAAGGAAGTTGAAGGAGCATGAAAGGAACTATGCCACTCATGATTTGGAGTTGGAATCCATAGTGCATGCCTTGAGGAAATGGAGATACTACCTCATGGGGAAAAACTTTGAGTTAAGGACATACCATAATGGTCTGAAATATTTAATTGATCAGCCAAGTCTAAATGTTAGGCAAAGCAGATGGATAGAATTTCTAAGTGAATATGACTTTGATATAAAGGATATCAAGGGGAAAGAGAACAAAGTGGTTGATGCACTCAGCAGGAGAGTACATGATTTGCATGCTACATCCATTAACATGTACCAATCATATTTGAAAGAAAGAATTTGGGAGGCTGGAAAATCAGATTTGCAATATAAGGAATTAGTGGCAAAATTATAGCAAGGTATTTTGCAGCAGAAAATTAAGGACTATAAGAAAGAAAATGATGAAATTCTCATATACAGGGGAATAATTTATGTACCAAATTCTCAGGAATTGAAAAATATGATATTGAGAGAAATATATAATGTACCTTAAGTTGGGCACCGAGGTTATTAGAAAAATATTGCAGCTGTCAAGAGCTAATATTAATGACCAAGCATGAAGAAAGAAGATGTTGATTTTATTTCCAAATTGATCCAGATTTAGGAGTGGAATGAACTGATTAAAGGATTTAATAAAATAAACAAAGATATAGGAATAATAGCACAAATATCCAGTGAACAATATCTTCTATTAAATAATTACATAGGTTGAAACTATAAAACTACAGAAGTAAAACTTGCTCGAATGGTGGTAGTTGTCTTTGAGAAGAGATGTGGCTTCTATGTGCATTTGTCCGAGAAAAATGGATTACAATGAGGCTCCATAGGCCCTTTTCATATTACTCATGAATGTCAAAACCCTAGACATCCAAAAATCTAACCCTAGAAGGTGAAACACCAAAATTTATGTGGGCCCTATGGGTAAGTTGGTGTAACTTGGTACCTCAACTTCCTAGGGTCGTAAATTTTGCATACAATCTTTGTTTTAGGAGTGTGATAGCCCATTGTAAAGGTATTTCATATAGATACACATTTCACCATTAGACTCTAAATTCATCTATTGTCTAACTGTGGTGAGCCAAAAATACAATTTTTAGGGCCCCAAAACAACCCTGAAAGTACAACAAGATGTGCTGACATGAAAACATACAAAATAATCCAGTTGGATTAGGTGAGAGGCCACCCATATCCACTTGGAGAATGTGTGGGGATTCAAACATCCCCAGAAGTGTAGAACTCACAATTATAAAACAGGACAAATGGATGTGGTGAACAAAAAATTGTTGCACGAAATTGCAGGTAGTCAGCGCTCCCCGGTGTATCATGAAAAGGGACTAACCGCTTCTCGTGGATCCTTGAAGTCTAGTGGTGATGAGTTTAACAATCACCCATGGGTTTTGGTCTAACGACAACCATACTAAAGAAAAAAATGTTGGCATGTTTACATGTAGAATGTGCTTTTCATTGATGGCAAGATCAGAGTGTGTATCGATGGAAAACCAAGAACAACGTAAGCTCAGGTGAAGAAGAAAACAATATGCAGAGATTGAATCTCAGGAGAGATAGCATTTTAATATGTGCAGATGAGATCCCATACATCAAGGCTCACAGAAGGATCAAAGGTAAGCTCAAGTGAAGAATCATCACCAACCCTGAATACCCGATGACTGTTAGATCAACGTCTAGTGACCAGAGGGTTTGCAGAGGAGACATACAGATCTAATTTGTTGGATCTTAACACCGAGGATCAACACTCATTGGATTCAGAAATAAATGAAATAAGGTTAAGCCTTTTATAAGCGTAGGAGAGAGGACCTGTCAAAGTACTAAAGTCCCTAAGTAAATAGGGACTGTCCATCATCAAGAATGACAGGTGGCACATGATCCTCAACTCCGAAGCAAATCACTTTGAGGATTTTTTAGTTTAAGACTTGAAAAAACCGAATTCCAGAGAGCCAGAGAGACGGATTAAACGAAAGTTGTCAGATTAGTTTGAATTGGAAGGATAGGATATGCCAGCAAAGCCTCATCACAGAAATATTGAGCTGTCGATCTTAGTTCATGATTGAATGGACAACAATCACTTTAGATACAAATATGCGAGGAGGTTACACTCTAGAAAGTTTGAGATTTGAAATCCCCGGAATGCGAAGTTTTTTTAGCCGTCAGATCAATTTCAAGTGGAAGGACACGATAAGATAGCAAAGTTGCATCATAGAAAGATCGAGTAGTAGATCCAAGATCCTGATCAAATGAACAGCATTCACTTAGGATATAGAGATGTGAGGGGTTTACATTCAGGAAAGTTTGAGATTTGAAATCTTCGAAATGCGAAGTTTCGTCAACCGTCGGATATGGAGATCAGACAATGACCGTTAGATTAGGGAAATCTAGGTCATCAGATTACGTCAGCAAATATCATCCTCAAGGACATGTGGTAGACCACGTCATCAAGGATAGGTGGAAGACTACGTCAACAAGGACACATGGCAGCTTCTTGGTTCATGACACATCATTGAGTGACGCAAGAGTTACCTCACTCTGGAAGTTTCTCTTCAGGAGTTTTACCACCGGTACTCAACCAAAGACCCGAAGTCCTGAATGTCGAAGACCCAAAGTGTATACGAGTCATGTGATCTGAAGATCACTTCAAGTGTATTCTTGAGCAGTGATCATGTAGCAAGATACGTGTCAACAGATCGTGAACTCCGGGCAAAAATTCTCCTGGAAAAAACAAAGGAGAAAGGTTTGATATTGTCGAAGGCTGAAGTCCCGAAGAGGAGGATAGTCATTGGATTAAAGAGGACACGGGTCAGTAGATTGTAATCTCCGAGAAAATGTGAAGGAGAAAGGTTTGAGATTTCCGAAGTGCAGAACTCCCAATGTGAATGAGGATCATTGATTCAAGGAGGACACATAGAAGGAATCTATTGACTCCAGCTAAAAGTGTCCTGAGCAAGTGGATTTTGAGAATCAAAACTCTCGAAGGCTCCCTAAAGGAGAAATTGATCTCTTCCATTGGTTTGGAGGGACACATGTCATCTGATAGTTGAGACTAAGGATTGTGCATGGATAAAGGAAAGAAGGTAGAACTGTCAATTGAAGAGGACATATGTCAGAAAATAATCCATTCTGGAAGATATCCAGTCAGCAGCAATGGGTTTTGAGAGTTGAAAATCCCAGAGCCCGGATCACGAAGGAAACCTCAGTCGTTGATGGAGGAAGGAGAGATCTGTTATGTGGACTCGAGAGGACAGATCTGAACCATACATTCAATAGCACCATCAATATCGTGAGATCGATGGTCCTACTCCATTGTGGGGCTAGAACATGCTCGAGCCTTAATTTTCATAAGAGGGTCGCAATCGAAACCACAGTTTTGGATAAAGGACACATGGAGGCTCGTGGTGAATTGTGGGATGAAAATAAGTTTGGTATAAGCCACCTTTGGGTGCACCTGCAATCACTTGGTCACATGAAGCTCATATCCCAAGGTCATATCGTGAAATGGAGCCAACGCTCACTAGACAGAAATTGGGAAGCGCCTTTTGAAGAAGTGCTTGGTCACCGTCGGTGGTCATGCAAAGGAAGGGGATAAAATCAAAAGAAGCCATAGTTGACTGGTTGTAACTGACAGAGAATACAAAGAGTCTCAACTGCCAGAGAATCTAAGGAATCTTAGCATAATGACCACTGATGATGAACTCACAGGGAACAGAACCGCCAGAGAAGCTCAAGAGTTTCCATGATGATAAGGAGATGACTCGACGTGAGAAAATCATGAAGAACAAAGTAGTGAAGTGATTTCTACTGTCGAGCTATGCAGGGATGAGGAGGAGCTGCAGTGAACAAATTGTAGGCCAGAACAGTGATGCAGTGAAGGGAATCCAAAGGTATTGTGCATGAAGGATGTAGAAGGTGCACAGAGAGTATAAAAGTGCAGAACAAAGAATAGATCCGTGCTTCTATTGAGAGTGACTCATGCGATAAGAGAGGCGTTGATGTAGGAGAGAAGAACAACGTAGAAAAATAGTGATGAGACTGGTAATCCATAGATAAATGTAGTATCACTATGATAAAGTAACAAAAAGAAAATATTTATATCTCAGGGTGGTAGGGAGGTTCTAGGGAGGACTAGTGTCCTCAAAGTTTCAAGTGGGTGCTTAAACATAGGGATTTGTAGCTTCCATCTTGTTGTAGATAGAAAAACCAGGGTGGCAGGTTGGTGCAAGGGAGAACTATCGTTATTTTTTATACAGGTTGGTGCCTGTGTGATAGGAATTTGGTGCTTCCATATAGTTGGTACTGGAACACTCAGGGAGTTGGTGCTTCCTTCTATTGGGTGCTAGAGAAACTAGAGGTTTGGTGATCTCAACAAGTTGTTGCTTGTAAAACAGAGGTTGTAGCCTCAAGAGGAGTTGGAGCTCATAAGAGTGATAATGTAAAGAAAATAAAGATTACCTATCATATCAATAAGAAGAGGTTTTTCCCTTTATGAGTTTCCTCGAGAAATATATGTCTCTATATATTTCATGTGTGTGATTGATGTTTAAAATTCTATTTCTTACTTCCCTGCATCATTGTGATCATCATTGAGTTTTCTGTAAAGAGTTTAAAATGGGCATAATCGTTTAAGAAAAATAACAATTGATTCACCTCCCCCCCTCTCATGTGTTCAACAATTGGTATCAGAGTCGGTTCCTTTTATTTAAAGGTAGATCAGTAATCTTAAACATGTCAAGCCATGAAGGAACTTCAACCAATAAGGCCCCTATGTGCAATGGAACAAAATTTGTCTTTTGGAAGGTTAGGATGAGAACCTACATAATGGCTTTAGGTGCATATGTCTGGGATGTGGTATACATTGGTTATGTAAAGCCAGTTTTACTAGCTAATAAGGATGACAAGCTAGAATTCAGGTTCAACGCTAAGTCTATGAATGTTATTCTGAGTGGGCTTGCCGAAACATAATTTGTAAAAGTTATGCACTTAGAAACTACCAATGAAATGTGGGACAAACTCATTAGTAGTTATGAAGTTAATGAGAAGGTAAAGGATGCCAAGCTTCAAACCAACAGATTAGAGTTTAAATAGATAAATAGGAAAGAGGATGAAACTGTTGGGAAGTACTTTCTGAGATTTGAATAAATAGTGAATTCCATGAAGAGTCTTTGTGAGAAGTTTGAAGACATAGTTTTAGTCCAAAATATTTTAAGATGTTTGCCAAATAGGTTCAACCCAAAGGTCTCTGGTATAGAAGAACTTAATGATCTAAAAACTCTGCCTTTTGATCAACCTCTAGGAACGTTGACTGCATATGAAATGAGGATAGGTAAAGATAAATCTACCCCTAGAGAAACATCATTTAAAGATGATTAGAATGAGGATTTTGAGCCTGATGAAATTGAAGAAAAATTTGTAAGAAGACTAAAGAAAGGATTAGGAAAGTACCAAGGAAAATTTCCCTTCAAATGTTTTAACTATGGAAATATAGGTCACTTTGCATATAATTTTCCACACAAGAAGCGGGATCAGAACTCTGAAGGTGAAAAGAAGTTCAAACCCAAGAGATTTGGTAAAAATAAAAGTTTATGTGTAAACAATGATGACTTTTCACAAGACACAGATAATTACTCCTCATGTGAAGCTAAGGTTAATGAATTTATGCTTATGGTCCAAGAGGACTACGATAATAAAATCACAGGAAGTAATGTTTATGATGAAGAAGTTGTGGTTTATCTGGAAGGAGAACTGATCAGTTTTCTAGAAGAAATTGCTAGACTCGGATCTAAGAAGAAAAAGAAAAAAAATTGCTAATACAGTTTGAGAATGACAATAATGAACCTAATTAATCCTTTGCCCTGATAAAAGTGGAATTATAAGAGGAAAATAAAATAGAGGACATTCTGAAACAACAATTATCAGAAAAGAAGGCAATATGTGAAGCCCTGGAAGAAGAGGTAGTAAAAACCAGAAAAGAGATGGAAAATCTTAAAACATTGTATCTTCAAAACCTTCCAAGAATTAAAGCCACAACAGAACTAAACGACATTCTGAGAAAACAGAGATCTTCATTGTTGAAGAGTGATTTAGGTTATGTAAATGGTTCAAGCAGCAAACGGCCAAAAAACAAAGAGCCAGTAAAGATGATTAAGTTCCAAGTCAGCAGACAATAAGACCATGAGAGTACTATTTCACCTAAATCTAATAAAGACAATATGATCCCTGATCAGAAACAAAGATATTAGAAGATGGAGAAACAAATGCCAAGAAGAAGGCCATCCTTTAAGTACCAAAATTTGTTTCATGGATACTGTTTTTACTGTTATAATTTTGGTCATAAGATTGTAAACTGTAAAATTAAGTTTAGAGACATGCAACTGTGGAGGTCAAGAAATAAAAAATCTTTACAACATAGAACTAAGCAGATGATGAATAGACAATGTAGCACCAATCACTTTGATCTACTAAACAATGAGATTGAATTTTATAACTATCATAACTTCGGCCATAAAGATGGAAACTTCCATTTGAAGAAGTACAAGGTAGATCCAAGGATAAATCCTTTAGCTAGAAATGCCAACACATTGAAAAAGAAAGGTAGTGAAAAATGTGGTCTAGTAATTTCAACTCAAAAACAAAAAAGACCCCTGGTATATAGACAATGGATATTCCAAGCACATGACAAGAGAAAAGGATAAGTTTATGTCTATAAGTAAAAGCAAAACAGGAAATGTAACCTTTGGAAATTATGAACTAGGTCAAATCCAGGGTAAAGGGATGGTGAGTTTGAGTAATGGTAAAGGAAAATCCCAAGATGTTATGCTTGTAGATGGGATGAAACATAATTTTCTCAGTGTAAGTCAAATGTGTGACAGAAGATGTGAAGTGGTGTTCACTTCCAAGGATTGTAAGATAAAGTCTATAAACTCAGGACAAGTGGTGGCTAAAGGCATAAGGACAAAAAACAATGTATATGTGCTGAAAGAAGATAAAGAAGAGTGTCATCTAAGAAAAAATGATGAAAGTTGGTTATGGCATAGGATACTTGGACATCTAAACTTTGATCAGTTAATCAAGCTCAAAAATCTTAAGGCAATAAAGTATCTTCCAAGAATATCAAAGCCACAAGACTCTCTTTGTAAACCTTGCCAAGTAGGAAAGCTAACTAGGACACAGTTTAAATCCAAGGACTCTACTTCAACAGAGAAACCACTCCAATTAGTTCATATGGATCTATGTGGACCATCAAGACAGAAAGGCATAGGGAAGGAAAACTACTTCATGTTGATCATTGATGATTACTGCAGACTTAGTTGGGTTTCTTTCCTCAAAGAAAAAGATAAAGCATTTGATAAATTTAAAATATTTTAGGCTTTAACTGAGAATCAAATAGGCAACAGATTAAAGGTTGTGAGATCAGACAGAGGAGGAGAATTTATCTCAAGTGATTTCAAGGATTTCTGTGATAAACATGGGATCAAAAGAGAATACACAATCCCAGGAACCCCATAGCAAAATGGAGTAGTTGAGAGGAAAAAAGGAACAGTTCAACAAATGTCCAGGTCAATGATGAATGAGAAGAACATTGGTCAAAACTATTGGGTAGAATCAATAAAAACAACAATCCATATTCTTAATGAATCTCACCTCAGACCACACAGTGACAAGACACCTTATGAACTGTGACATGGAATACCTGCTACAATCAAACACTTCAAAGTCTTTGGGATTAAGTGCTACATAAACAATAATAATGAGAATCTTAGCATGTATGATGGCAGGGATGATGAAGGGATCTTCTTAGGGTATGCTACAAATAGTAAAGGATACATATGCTATAATTAGAGGCTACATAAATTGGTTGATTGTATTGACATAATAGTTGATGAAGGAGTCCCAGTAAGAGAGGTGAACAATACTGAATCAACAATAGAGGATATAGGTGAAGTTGAAGTTGAATAGGTCCAGGAATAAGAACAAGAAGACTCTAAGTCATATGAAGATGCAAATACTCAGGCAGACTCAAATCAACAGACAACATCAAATTATTCCTCCAACATTACTCAAAAGAATCATCTTGCAAGTCAGATAATTGGTGAGAAAGACAAAGGTGTACAAACGAGGAGAAGGATAATAAAAAACACACATATATCCTTCATATCCATGGTGGAACCCAAGAAATTCAATGAATCCAGTGAATATGTAAACTGGTTAAAATCAATGAATGAGGAATTGGACCAGATTGAAAAGAATGACACTTGGGAACTCATTCCTAGGCCAACAAATAAAAATGTAATAGGATCCAAATGGGTCTACAAAAATAAGATGAATGAGAAAGGAAATATTGTAAGAAATAAGGCTAGATTGGTCTGCAAAGGATATTCTCAAATATAAGGATTGGACTTTGATGAAACATT
This sequence comes from Picea sitchensis, assembly GCA_010110895.2. NCBI lineage: Eukaryota > Viridiplantae > Streptophyta > Pinopsida > Pinales > Pinaceae > Picea > Picea sitchensis. Next base: position 878 of record SNQJ01S0284860.1, on the reverse strand, counting down.
TGCGCCTGTAGCAAGATTAGAATCTATTAGAATGTTTCTTACCTATGTTTGTCATAAGAAGTTTAAAGTCTACCAAATGGATGTCAAGTCATCTTTTCTAAATGGATATCTAAAAGAAGAAGTCTATATGGAACAACTAGAAGGCTTCCAACTATCAGATAACCCTGACTTTGTCTGTAAGCTAAAGAAAGAATCATATGGGTTGAAACAAGCTCCTCCTACCCAGTATCATAGATTAGATACGTATCTACAATACAAAGGGTTCACGAGAGGAATGATTGAAAAGAATCTATATATCAAAATAGAGGGTAATAATCTTCTCATTGTGTATTTCTATGTAGATGACATCATATTTGGTAGTAATAATTCTTCATTGGTACAATGGTTTTCTTCTTCCATGCAGTCTCAATTTGAAATTTCTATGATAGGGGAAGTGTCATTTTTTCTTGGCCTACAAATTACTCAGAGGTCTGAAGGAATATTTCCTTCTCAAGAAAAATGTCTAAGAGAAATGTTGAAAATGTTTCAAATGGAAGATTCTAAACCTATGAGAACACCTATGGTCACTGGATGTAATTTAAGAAAGGATGATTATTCACCTGGTGTTGATCAGAGTTCATATAGGTCTATGATAGGAAACCTATTGTATATCACATCATCCCGCCCAGAAATAATGCATGTTGTTGGAATGGTAGGAAGGTTTCAGGATGCACCTAAACAAAGTCATTTGTTAGCTGTCAAAAGAATATTCAGATACTTGAAAGGAACAATGGACTACGGCCTATGGTATCCTAGGAATCAGAATTTTCAATTATCAGTCTATTCAGATGCTGATTGGGCTAACTGTGCAGATGAAAGGAAAAGCACTAGTTGAGGTG
>SNQJ01S0284858.1:0-10712 GCA_010110895.2 Picea sitchensis | reverse complement strand
GCATCGGTTAACAACATTCACCAATGGATGGTAATCCGATGATTTATGTTTGTGTTCGACTCCAGAACATCTATTCACACAAATCAGACTTGTACCATGGGTGAAGCTTTGAAGTTGTTGAAGACATGATTTCAGTTGATCTTTTTCAGGCCAGAACAAAAGCAGGTTCAGGGGTCATCCTAAGATAATCTGTTGTTATACACATAAAGTTTTTTTTTTTTCTCAGAACGGTATTATTTGTCCAAATTCTTCTGCAGATTCCTGAGTACTCCATTAGTACCAGTCAGTACCAGCACAGAGTTCATCAGTTACAGGTTCATTAGAAAGATCAGAGCATCTACAATTTTCGCGCCAGACTTAACCTCAAAAGACAATTCTACAGCAAGGCTTGCACAACAATGGAGATAGGTAATGCAACTCAGGTGAGTTTAAGTTTGTATTGATTTATTGTATTAATTTGAATACTAATAGTTGAACTAAGGGTACCTTAACTACTCCATAACGTTTCATCATTTCCACGACCTGTACCTAAACGAACTAACCTACCATGACATTTCGTGTCATACAAATGCACCATTACCGAAACGAAGTTCGATTTGACTCGGACATGATAACTCTACCCCCTCGTATGACCTTCATCATGATCCGACACCCTATCTATCTCCACAACAATTCAAATATTATCATATCATTTTCTTCCCGACCGTTCCTTTCACCACATTCTCCATCGCATTCTCTCCTTTCGTCGCCCTCATCCAACCTTCGTTTCCCTCACCCAACCTTCGCTGCTCCGATAGAATTCCCCTGTGATGCCAAGAAGATCCATGGTAGAAAATCGCCACAAGCCAGAAACATACGCCGACTTGGAATCCCTCCCGGAATATGGGGCAATGAGAGATATTTTTAAGCAAGCAGGGTGGGAGCCATTTCTGAAAAAGTTCGATGGGTATAATGATGCAATCACACTCCAATTTGCGTTGCATTTCGATGGTGGGACTGCCAAGGTGGGCGAATTTGAGTTCGAGGTCACACAGGAGTTCATTGCAGAGGCAATTCTATTTCCCACTACATACCAGAGGTGGACGAAGGGACAACCGGTGGATAAAAATCTCTGTGCGTAGTTGTTGAAACCTCAGTATCGGGACACAAAATGGTCCGAGGGAACGTCGCAGTCTTGGTTGGAACCACAGTGGGCTCAAGTGTTGGTCATCCTCCAGCATTATCTAACATGTGAGGGTCGATATACTATTATATTCCCCTGCCACACCCGACTTCTGTTACACTTCACAGGTACTCCGCTGAACATACCCTTTTTCTTGTTAAAAAGTTTAAAAAGGATGGTCGAACAGGTCCAAAGGGCTAGTGAGTTTCGGGGGAGTTTATTTCACTTCGGTCTAGTTAAAATATTGATTACATCTGCACTGTCGAAGAAGAAAGAGACTTGGGACCTCTTCACTGTAAAAACCCTCGCCCGTGCCCAGTCAAAAACTAAGAATGTGAAGCCTGTTTCCCCACACAAAAAGTTGAACTCCAAGAAAAAGAAAGTCAAAACCCTGACTAAAGACTCTGTTGGGGACCCTGAGCCCGAACCTCCAATTGATGACGAGGTAGAAACCAATACTGAAACTGCGAAGGCCACCACACCTACAGATGCGGACATTGAAGTCTCGCGTTCTCCCCCAGCTGTCGAGAACATAATTGATGTGGAGGAACTAGCCGAGTCAACTGATAAGACTAGAAGGAACCTGAAAAGAAAATGTAAAAGCGTACTGTCGGGAATGGACAACTCGGTACCCAGTTACCCCCCACAAGAAAGATTGGAAAGTATAGATGGTCACGAGGAGGCCCCAGAGCCATCTGAGATGACCTGGACTTTGTCCGAACTCATTCGAAAGAACCGTAGAACAAATCAGAAGGCTACTACACCCAAGGGAAATGTGCAAAATAAGTCCATTCAATTACCAACCGGTACCCCCATTCATATGCCAAGAGAGATCACCCCTGAACCCCATCTAGTTGACACTTCTACACTCAACCCAGCTCATCCAGATCCAATTGACAACTATGAACTCAACCCAGATCGTAATTTTGACCAAGATGATACTTATGAACGCAGCCCAGATGCATTCACTCATGAATTCAGTTCAGACCATAATTCCGATAGATTTCACACCCCTTCTCAAAGTCCCGAAGAGATCACGCATGCATCTAGCCCCTCACCGCAGCCAGGGCAAGGTCAAACAGTTGAAACCCACTGCGATATTTCCTCCAGTCGATCCTTGAAACCCATGGTGGCGAAACTAGAGAGCAAGAATAGTAGATTGAAGGAGAAGTTGCATGCGTACAGTGTATTGGACAGACATATTAAAACCGAAAATCAACTCCTGAAGCTCAGGGTAACTCACCTCCTATCCAAAGTTGAAAGGCTAAAGCAGAGGAATAAGGATATTTTCAAAAGGAACAGACAACTTCAGAGGATTTCTAGGAAGCATGTTATAATCAACAGGGTCCTTAAGAAAGAAATTAGGAATCTGAAGAAGCAGGAGAGGTTGCAAATGTTGGTTGCAGCCACTGCAACCCTCTGATGGCTACCAGTTTTTTATTTTTGTTGCCTAAGGACAAGCAAGGACTTTAGCGTGGGGGCATGTTGGTCTCCGATTTTGATCATGTTCTTTGCCTATATTATACTCCATAGACCTCCATTTATATCCTAGTATCATCCTTTTGGCCTTGTTTTGACTTAATTGACATCTCCCTACCATTCAATGGGGTTACCTAAGGTATCTTTTCATTTCAAGCTATTTGTATGCACTTTAATGCTTTAAATTGATATTGGAACTAATGTCGCTTGGGTTAGGTACCACTGCTATTCTTGGAACAGGATGTCGGTACCAGGTACCAACTCGTACCCGTGGAGATACCAATGGAGCCGCTCAAGATCTATGCGTTATGGTTCGAATGAAAGACAGAGAGATTCGCATGACAACTGGAGTCGTCGCCACAGGGTGCTCGCAGGCATAATGACAAACCTGGGTCGTGATTCTTCATCGTTCACACTTTGTGACACTACGTGTCACGAAGATGTGAAGTACATTTTAAAACTTGATTCCAAGACTGTTATGAACAGGGTGGACCTGTTTGTTTTATGTATCGTTGTTTTAGACTGTTATGAGTAGGATTTCTATAAAAACCTGGGATCACTCCTGAGAACGGGTTGTTGTTGTTGTTGTTGTTGGACTGTGTTATGTTATGGACACGCATTTCTGAATATCAAAACTGTTGTTACGTTATGTTATTCGACCGATATATGATTTGAAGTATTCTCTTTTGAGTTGATGGAGCATAAAGATTATACAATGTTTGCATAGAATGTTGTAGTTAGTTCTGGTTCTTTCCTCCAGCGTTTGTACTATTTGGTTGGGCCCGCCAAACCGGTGCAAGTCGTTGTGTTACTCTGTTTCAGCTTTAGTTCATTTCAGCGTTTTAGAACTTGCATACGAGGTAGCTTAACGTTCATAGATTTACCTTTATTTTATCATAGCTTTAGTTCATTGCAGTGTGTTAGTGTTTGCTTACATGATAGTTTAAAGTTTCAGAATTGACTCATTCAAAGTTGTGTTCATTTATTCCTCAACTAAATCGTTCCAACATACTGTTATCTTTTGTGTTGATGGGTATTGAATGCATAACCGATGCCTGTAGGGTTTAAGAGCATGAACGTGGTGTGTTTGGCTTCTCATTTTCAATTCGAGCATAACTTAGAGTGTGAACAAACTTTGCTTTGTTAGACAGTTAGTTACCCTCCTTACTTAGAACAGTTAGATTACAGTTAAGTCAAAAGGAGCTCCTGGTACCAGTAAGTAGAGTAGTACTCTGTTTTCCTGTAGACAGCTTTAGATTCATTTTGATGACCAGATTGAATGCATTTTTGAAAATACTCTTTGTGTCATGACTTGAATAGAAATGATGATGGTAGATGATCGGACATAGAGGTAAAATAATCTTGTGGAACCACACTTTTGAATAGAAATAGCAGTACCAGCATTTGAGCACAAGACTATTTTCTGTTGATGACCTAAATAGGAAATGCTAAGCTTCGAGATAGTCATTCAGATTCAAGCTCTCAGAATAAGTGTGTGTTTTATTCTAAGGATAGCATTCAGATAGAGACTAGAGCCTTACCTGCACATATTGTGTATCAGCTCAAAGTTTACCAACCCTGGTTTGACAATTTAGTGTTTCAGGTCATTTAAATCTTCAATTTAGCAGCCTGACACCCACTTGGTATTTTTTTGTGGATGCAGTAAAGGAAGAGTATTACCCTGTTGGAAATTATGAGGGCTAGTACATGAGATGGACCACACTGCGGTAAGAGAGGGGCCAAGAAGTTACAGATTTCACCAATACCTTCCATGCCTTATGCACCAAGCTAGGTATCAAAGACTCTGAATGACATTTGGTTCTGAAATACCGTGGGGCTCTACACAGATACATCCAAACTGAAATGGATTTTTTGGACATCTCATCACTCAGTGTTGCTTATCGATATGTTGTTAAAATCGAGCAAAAATTTAAGCACCGAAAAAAGTGGGAGTTTAGGTCTACAAATCTGCAACAACCAAAGTATGATAAAGACGGCCCTAACAAACAACTCCCTGAAAACCAATCTAAGACACAGGAAAATAAGGGTCACAGGAAGATGAAGGAGGACACCAGAAAATGGTGCAATTTCCACAAAATCCCCTGTCACAAAACCAATGAATGTCTCTCAAAAAATTCATTGGTGGAAGATATCAAAAACAAGGAGCCAAACCCTGATTCAGAATCTAATTTTGAAAATATTGGTAAAAGACAGATCATCAACGCAGACCCCACTTCTATTGTCGCGACCGTAGAAATTCAACCAGAAGAACTAACATATCCTAAAGAGGGGGAGTGCCTTTTTCATTCACATATGTGGGTGAAGGGTACCCCACTGCATTTTATTGTTGATAGTGGAACCCAGAACAACCTCATCTCAGCAAAGTTCGTCAAACAGTTGCGATTGTCAAACACACCACACTCGTAGCCATACAACATCGAGTGGCTTCGCCAAGGATGATATCTTTGTGTCAACCAACAATGTCGATTTTCATACAGCATCCAACCCTTCAAGGATGAGGTATTGTTTGATGTTTCCCCACTGGATGTATGTGATGTTCTCTTGGGTCATCCATATATGTGGAAGCGCTATGCTATTTATGAGTCTCGACCCCGTAGTGTCATTGTTACTTTAGGAGGTCATCTCTACAGAATACCAAAGGTAGTTCCGACTATTGTTCCACCTAAAAAGTGTTACAAGGTAGTATCTCATACTGCAAAAATTAGCTTCTTCACAATCTGTTCAAAAGGGGAACAAAAGGATACTGCAACCACTACAGCCTCTCACCAAGCACCTTCTATCCAATAGAAGCAGGTTGACAAAGTTGTAGCAAAGCGTAAATATTCCTTCTGCACACTGTCCTCTCATGTAGCTCAACTTGTTGAACAACCTGAGCCTCAAAAGGTTCATGACAAACTTCCACAAACTGAGCAGCACGATGTCTCGAGCAAGGCAAGCATCTCACCAAGATACAGATTTAGAAAACGATTTTTCCTCTCCCCGGGGAACTCAATGCAATGGAGGCAATTTCTTCCTAAGGAGGGAGGATTGATCTAGGTGGATATCAGTGGCCACCCACCTTTTCCAACTTGCTCAAAACGGTTTTCTTTCTGGCAATTTTGGAAATTTACTATTTTTAGCAGTTTTAACTTTCACGACTATTTTGAGGGCCTAAATGAATATTTTTAGATATAGAGATTCTCAATGACAGTCAAAGACATTATTGAGCCCCAAAAATGAATCTCCTCAATGATACCTTTCCAATGGTCAATCATACGCCTAAAACGAAGATTGTATGCAAAATTTACAACCTCGGGAAGTTGATGTACTAACTTACCCAAACGGGGCCCACATGACTTTTGATGCTTCATCTCCTAGGGTTAGGTTTTTCGATGTCTAGGGGTTTTGGCATTCCGGTTTACTGTAAAAAGGCCTTCAGAGCCTCGTTGTAATGATTTTTCTTTCAAATGAGCACAGTCATCACATCTCTTCTCAGAGATAAGCCGCCACCATTCCAGCAAGCTTGTTTCCATTGGATTTTATAGTTTCATCTTATTTCCTTATTGAATAGAAAACCAGTTTTACTGTATCTCTGTTATTTTGTGTTAAGAACCTCTTAATAATCTGTAGTCATTTTGTTATGCTCATAAAATCTGGATCAAAATCTTTGTTGAAATCAAGACTCCACAACATGGGGGCTTGGGATATAGTGTTCTTAATATCGTTGAAGGACTTCTTTCATTCATCATCCCACTTAAATTTGGCATCTTTATGGATCATATTTTGTAAGGATTTAATAGTTTCCATGAAATCGGGAATGAATTTTCTCACAAAACTTATTTTCCCGAAGAACGATTACATAGCTTTCTTGTTCTGAGGCAATGAAAGTTGAGCTATGGCCTTAATCCTTTCTGGGTCTATGTGAATGTCTTCTTGAGATATAATGTGACCTAGCAGGTTACCTTCCTCAACACTGAAAATAGTGTTCTTAGGGTTTAAGGATATACCTATTTCCTACACCTTTCGAAAATATGGTTCAAGTGTTGGATGTGGTCTTCTTTGTTCTTTAAATACACTATCATGTCATCCATGTAAACTACTACACACTTGTTGATTAGTCCCCGAAATGCTACGTCCATAGCCCTTTGGAAAGTTTCTCCTGCATTGATTAACCCAAAAGACATGTGTTTGTAAGCGAAAGTTCCTCACTTGGTTCGAAAGGTAGTTTTTTAGTGGTCTTCCTCTAAAACCAGAACTTGGTTTTAACCTGAGAAACCATCCAGCAAAGAGAAAATTTCAAATCCACACACGGTCTATAAGAGTTGTTCCATTGGTGGGACTGGGTAGTTGTATTTTTCTGAAGCCCTAATTAGGTTTCTAAAATCTACGCATAGGTGTATTTCTCCTAACGTTTTCCTCATCGGAACAAAATTAACTACCCATGCAGAATGCCTAACCTGGAAGATAATTTTAGAATCTAATAGTTTCTTCAACTCCTGACACATGAGAGGTTCTAGGGAAGGGTGATACTTTCAGAGCTTCTGTTGGAAGGGTTTTACTTCGGGTTTTAACAGGATAGTGTGTTTAATGATACGAGTATCATAAGTTTCAGATCTCGGTAGGACCATGCAAATACATCTTGATACTATCTGAAGAGTTTGAGATAGGCCTTCATTTCGTTTTTAGATATGATTTCGTCGAGGTTTACGTTTTTTGGGTTTTTCGGGGTTCCGAGATTTATAGTTTCATGCATGGGACAAGAGCTTTTGGTCTTAGCGTTTTTGGGCCCCTTAAATTGCTCCTTTAGATCAAACAGGTTTTCTAAGTTGGCTATCCTCTTCGGTATAGTGTGATACTTTGACTTATCAATCAGCTGATGTATATGAAGCTCAGTTTCCGTCAACTGTTCCTAGAATGATTCATCATCAATGGCCAACTCTTTAAAATTATCCTTGTTGATCAGAAAGTTTATAATCTGTTCATCTCCCTCAAAAACCTTCTAATTAGAAATATTCTTGGGCACCGAGTGTTTATATAATAGTTCTACAATGAATCAGGAAGATTCATAATCCTCTAGAGGTGATATCCTTGAGGCAATGGTGGCCAGAGAATCAACAAGAATGTTCTTTTCTCTAGGAATTGTTGTAATGTTGAAAGCTTCAAAATGCTCTATTAACCTATGCACTTCCTGTTGGTAATTCTTCAGGTGTGCAGAATTTCTATGTATAGTATTCCTTATATGTCTAACAATGATTTCAGAATCTCCGAAAACCTTCAATTCTTGGACGTTTAGGTCAATGTCTTTCTTTAGCCCTTGTACCAGAGCTTCATACTCGGCAGTGTTGTGCGTGCATTTGAATTCTATTCTACAAGATAGGAAGTGTGGTTTTCCTCTCAGATTAATGAGGATACACCCTTCTCCTGACCCTTCTTGCGATTTAGATCCATCAAAATATAGGGTCCAAACTTGTGGGCAAGGTGTGTCAACTTCCCATTCCCTATTACTTTCCTCTTTTCCTCCCACTAGTTCTGTGATTTCTAACGCAGGTTGTTGACATAAGAGGGTTTCTTTCGCTGATGTCAGCAATTCCTCCCAAAAAATCATTTCAGATTTTTTAGTGAGAGGCAGATCAGATGAAAGAGGGGATAATTTACCAAAGTAGGAATCGCAGGAATAATTTCCTAGCACAGGAAAATTTATCGATGAGGGTTCGTTTGGGGTTTCTATGTCAGTTAAAGTATGTTTCAAATATCTTTCCCTATCAATTATGATGATGTTTTTGTGCCCCTTTAATGGCATCCAAAGGTGTGCCCATTTTGTACTAAAGTATTTGTTTAACTTCTCAGACCAATCTTGGCTTAGTAGTAACTCATAAGCTTCTGGGATATCTAGTACAATGATGTCAATCACTTGTACAAACTTAGGATGTGTCGCTATTCTGATCATTACATCTTTGAGTTCTCCCATGACTTTGACGTGGGTTCTGTCTAGTTGTATTACATGTTTGTCATTTTTTAGAGGAACAACATTTAATTTTTTGCAAATAGACAAGGGCATAACATTGGAAGATGCTCCTGAATCGACCAAGCAATTGTAGAGGTTCTTGTTGAAAACTTCAAACGTTAAAAGGAACAGTGGGACAAAAGGTTTTCCCTTATTATCTTCCGAGCATGCATTACAGTTGGTTTATTCACTAGATCTATGGGAGTTAGATTTCTTTCCTCATCATTTCTTGTCATAGGGTTTTCTACTGATTTCAAAGCTTGTAGCAGAAATTATTTTTGCTGAGGGATTCTACATATGTCCATAATTGATATATTAGCCTTCAACTTCTTTAAATATTCAACTACTTTGTAATCCATTTTGGGTGATTCTCGGGTATGGATGCTTATAGGGTTCTTACGGGGACAAAAAGGTGCTTTTGGGTGATCGGGAGTTGATCTTCCCCCTGACGTTTGGGTAGTAGCAAGGTCGTTCGAGACGGGTTTACCTTTACTACGAGTTTTCTCCACCGAGACCTCTGCGGGTGGTTCTTGAAACTCAAATAAGTCATCAGAAGGCATGATTAGGTTAGGATCCCATATCATCATGGTTGTATCTTCTAGTGGATCAATCTCTTCCTGATGGACAACATTCATAACTAAATCACTTGGTTGTTCGATCAAGGATACTTCATTTAGAAACCGATTGGAAATCAAATTCATGGCATCCACCCATTGAGGTAAGTCTCTTTCAGAGTGATTTTCCTGGTGATAGGTACAGAAAGAATCAGTTGCTACATTTCCCAAATCAATATTTAAGTTAGCTGGGGGAGGTTCAATTGCTTTGAACAGTGGGTTCCTTTTAAAGAAAGGCTTATAGGGCCTTTGGCCTTGGTTTCCCTCCCAAAAACATATTTTCATGTCTATGATTTCATTTGATAATTTATTAACCATGCGTTGTAGATATTCTATGTCTCCATTACCCTTTTCAGGAGCTTATTATGCTTGTTTCCCTGGGGGTCTAGTGAGAAATAACCCTCTCCGAGGAGGGGATTGAGTTTCTTTCTTGACTAAGGAGACATGAATCTCTTTGCATCCTTTCATTTGGAATTCAATCGTTTCGTCTTCTTAAAAATTCTCAGATAAGGTTGGTTTGGCATCCCTCTTCAAAAACATGGAAATGGAAGCTGGGAGGGCATTAGCGTATACTTCGATTTTCAACTCCTGTGTAGGTTTAGCTTCAGGTTGGAATTTGTTTAATATGGTGGTGAATATTTGATTAAAATATTTGACCCTTTATTTTGAAATCATGGTGGCGGCGAACAACTTAGCCATTAGAGCTCCCATAGTAGTATCCTCTACAAATTTATCTAGAAAATCCTTCTGGAACTTCGTCCAGCTAGTTATAGATCCTACAGAAAGATTAAAATACCACGTGGAAGATGAATTCTCAAACATATATGGGAATATCCTGCATACTATGTCTTCATGTTGGACATTCATAAGTCTGATCACTAGGGTGAATTTTTTGATATGATCTTCAGGCAATCCTGAGGTCTAAGGGTCAAACTTAGGAAGTAACTTCTCTGAGTGTCGAGGAAGATTGTGTACTCATCCTGGGATGGCCAAAGCATATCTGGCCAACCAAGGTTGACTTTTCTATGGTGGGTTTCTGTTAAGGTCCTAACCCGTCCTAACCCGCACATAGGTAGATCAATGTATTCGGATGTAATAAAGGTCAATATTAATAAGACCTTTCAATAAAATAGAATAAGGCGGATGTAAGAGACCTAATAGAAGCCTCCGCTTCTAGAAGGATCTTCCTCTAGATGCTTATTTTTAGTATAAATAGGAGTCGAGGGTATGAGAACCCTAGCTTGGATATTATTGTAACAGAGCGCTGCTCGATTGGAGGTTGCCCCCTTGAAGAGGCCAGTGAACATTGGTATCTGATTCAAAGTGCTATTTATGTTGCTATTTCGTATATCATTTCTGTGTATTGTGAAGATTATGCTGGATATTTTACTGTTATTCTGTCATTTCTAGCATTTCGTTTATGTTCTGCATATTTTATATATCTGGTATCTTG
>SNQJ01S0284857.1:0-11024 GCA_010110895.2 Picea sitchensis | reverse complement strand
AAATCAGAGGATATATTGATCCGAATAAGTGAACAAAATGATCCTCTGCAAGTACCAATGTCTATGGGGGTAGTACAATCAATATAGGTTAGGTAGGAGCACTCAATATGTGATGCTCATACTTCACCCTAAGTATTCAAAATGATTTGGCATGGTACGAATCTACACTATGTGAATAAATGTGTTGAAGTCGAACACAATGAGACACTATTTGATTACTAGTCATTGATGTATACCATTAAAAAATGTGAGACAACCCATCGATGATGATAATGGGAATTAAGGTACCTAGTACAATCTAACAAGTGTGAATAAATGAGCTTCTGTCTAATACTTGATAGAATCTACCAATTAGGAGACATTGATGTATTCCCACTGTCAATAGCAAGTGAACCTGCCACTGATGACTGCAAGCCCCAAGGTACTAAAAATTACTTTAGATCCCTATCCCAGAGAACTATGTGTTGAAGTTGATAAGAAGATATCCACTAGAAGGAGGTCATTAAGGAATCCACCATCATCCAACACAAGGAGTAGTATAAGGACAAATATTTGGAAGGACTCGAATGAAAATATTGTAAGGACCACACTTAGGTACAACTTTGACATGCACTAGATGGAATAGTGCACGGTAGACACTCTATGAATAGTAGCCAGTGATGAATACTACTAAGAAATATGAGGAATCCACTCATGGGGTCAAATGGAAATGAAGGTATCACATGAATCCCTATGTGTGATAATTGTTTTTGACGTCGAACATAAGGGAAACCACTCAGTCAAAAATCAATGATGGTTTTTCATCTGCTGAGCGTAAGGTCACCTATCAATGATGAAAATATGCCTAGGGTGAAAATATAGGTCATACTCTTAAAGAAATGAGTCATAGTCGATAACAATAGAACCAGCAACAGGAAATCAATGTGGACCTTCTATACTAGCATGAGTGAAGTACAAAAATACTTGTGAAATTGAGGCGTACTTGATTCACATGGGAAGGTTGACTTGGAAAGTCAAGGATTTTTGTAGAGTGGCCAAATTAGGATGAAACTTCCCTTGAAAAAAACATGACACATTATGTGACTTAGGAAACATGGATTTAAAACTAGGATACATCTGTGATACATGAGGAATCAACATATGATCCATATGAATGGAAGAATAACCAGTTGGTGAATATAATATTCAACAACGATAAAAGTATCCTAAAGCCATACTAAACCAAAAAATATTGAGATATTAAATCAAAGATTGTTATTTGTTCAAGGGACAACAAAATGATTCCAAATAAAGAGATAGATGCTCCCCCCCGCCTCTTTTTTATTTTTTGAATTTTTTGTATTTTTCATATTATTAAATCCTGAAAAGGAATAAAATAATGCTATAGTACAATGGTGGAAGTGAGTGCCATGGGAAAGAAAACTAGTTCCAGAGTGCAAGGAACATACCCATGATGAATGCAAAGAAGCATGTGTAGGATAAGGAAACTCAGGGGAATGTCTCCTCTAGGGATAAAGGTGTCGACTCACAAATGAATAAATTGCAAGGCTATCAATTGGTAGGAATGCATAATTAAATGGTTCAACAATGGCAAGTTGAAGCTGTCATTAGGCCTAGAAGCACAAGTGGTTAATATGCAATGTAGTTACAAATCAACAAAATTTTGGAAGCCCCATGGATAAGTTAGCCAAAAAAATATTGAGAGGAAGTTATGAGGCTTCAACACAAAGACATGGTGGGAATAAACAAGGCTTTCAATCCTATAGAAAAAATTGTAGCATAGGTGTCAAAAATGCCAGTGAGTTACTAACTAGTAAACCCATGAAGATGTAAGCTCTACCATCTATAAATAACACCTTTAAAGAAGATTGAAGGTATGATGAAGTGAACAAATGGGGTGGACCCTAAGGAAGATATGTGATCGATGTAGATAAATGCATCATGTAGGCGGAAAGGAACCTACCCTATATGTCGGTAGAGAACACAATACTTGCTGAAGAATCCAAAAAGTGTTCACAAAAGTAGCAACATATGTTAGAGGGAGTCTTGTAGGTAATGGACAGAAAAATATTCAGACGAATATATGAAGTTTCAACACAAAGTCATGGTAGGACTAAACAATACTCTCAAGCCAATGAAAGTATTTCAACATGGGTGCCAAACTGTAAACAAGGTTCTAACTAGGGCACCCATTAACAATAGGCTCTACCACATGAATTACGACACTTCTAAACAACATATAAGGTTCCATGTCACAACTTAGTGGGATCCATCCTAAGGAAAAATTAAATAGGAAATAGATAATGGAAAAATGCATGAAGGGGAAAATCTAACCTATAATCTATTTTCAAGATAATTACCTATCATAATGGATCAACATGGAAGAAAATGTACCAAAGAAAAATGTCTTCAAATTCTTGTATATAATACCAAAAGCACTCACCCAGAAGTTAATAATTCCAATATAGAAACCTATGATAAAAAACAAGTGATATGGAATATGAAACTTGAAAACAAGAGACCCTAAAAGTACAATATGTACATAGCACCACATAGCCTTGCGGTCTATGCATAATAGTTCCCCAGGTAGATCCCATTGCTAGGCTTAGGAAAAGGGATTATTTGGTAACCAACTTGTAAATTTTCCAACTCAGGAAGAGGTTAAGGATACATAAGCATAGGTTCAAGGGTGGCCTCATATGAAGGAAACTCGACATCCATGAAATGGGGCTCAACAACACATAAATACCGGGGCTCAAGGTCTCATAAACAATAATATGAGACTCAATAGGAAGTTCCATATTACTCAGCAAAATAGGGGGAAGAAAGGGTTCCCACGCCCCTATTAGATAAACCACATGATCAATTTTTGAGACCTTGTCTCGAGAAGGAAAACATAACTATAAATATATTTCCTTGGAAGCAATTGAACAATGAGGATAATATGCCACATAATTCACCCATGGAGGGGAAGGGTCTACTTGAACACTAGGAACATACAAAGGGGAAACCTTAGCTAAATCTGAACTAAAATGGTGATTATCAGATGGAAGTTGATCAATAGTGACAATGTTTCCATTGTGAGGAAAATGCATCACAAAAAAAAGCGTAGACACCACATCCTTCAAAGCATAAACATAATCACACCCTAGAAGAATATTGATGTCTAAAGGGCCTCACACCACTAAAATATACACTACGGAAATCTTTCCATCTAATGTGATTGGATTTATTGAGGAAGAATCCCCAAAAAATCACTAGGTATTCTATTAAAATCCATCAGTTCATTGGTAGTTGACACAAGCTTGGGGGAACCCAAATCTTGCCAAGATGATGAGGATAAAATACTTGTATAGGATCCTTCATCTACAACACATCGATGAATTCCTTTCAACATAGATTCAAGTATAATAATTATCTAGAAAGGTGTAAAAGAAGGAACGTGAGGCTCCACAAGATTATTCGAATCAAAAGAAACCATCCTAGGACTTAGAGGGAGCATACTCAAAGAGAGTGGAATGTCGCCTTGTTTAGAAGGTGATGAACTAGAAATTCTAAATACATAGTCGAAATATTCATCACTCCCATAAAGAAGAGTGGGATTGGATGAATATTTCATTGGAAATATCACTTCCTTAAACTTATCACTCTCCAAAATAATAGTGGGATCAGTCGAAGGTTGCATCGATGTGACCGATTTGTCAACCACTAGTTGAAAACGATGTGACACAACATGGTGAAGATACACATCACCCCGCAAAATGAGATTCATTTCAACCGAAGGTTGCATCGACACGAAGCCAAAGGAGACACATAAATATAAGGGCCTTGATACAAGGACCATGTTCTTCATACCACGACAATACCATGGTAAAAATGAGTAAGGTGGTATCCCTTATAAAGCTTACAAGGGAACATAGTCTTACATCCTATTATTCTAGGCTTCTCAATAGGCACCATTGCCCCAATAAAGACTTGTAGCAGCTGGTGACATGCTCACAGCACAACTTGCAGAGGCTAGTAATTGATCTCCAACATAACTCGTAGAGGTTGGTAACTTTTGTCTAGTATGACTAGCAATGACTAGACTCGTTCCCCCAACATGACTTGCAACATATTTTTTCTTCTCTTCAACATGACTCACAAAGGTTTTTGACTTATCTCCAACATGACTAGAAGAGGTTGGTTTCGTGCTCCCAGCATAACCAATAGAAGTTGGTTGCTGAACTCTAGTATGATTTGCAAGGACTAATCTCTTTCCCCCATCATGACTTGCAAAGGTTGGGTGTTGGTCTTCAACATGACTTGCAAAGGTTGTCGACCTACCTCCAACTTGGCTAGCATAGGTTGGTGAGATAATTCTAGTATGAATCGTAGTGACTAGACTTTTGTTTCCAATGTGACTTGCAACAACTAGTTTATTTCCCGCAACATGACTCATAGAGGCTGGTGATAGGTCTCCAACATGACTAGTAGAGTTTGATCACATGTCTCCAACATGACTATCATAGGTTGGTTACCTCTTCTTCTTGTTATTCCTCTTCCTATTCCTTTTAGACTTCTTGTTACTAGTAGCAAGACTTTCACCAGAAAAGGGAGAAGGCAAAGGAGTAAACTTTGTGGATGCCGAAGGTAAAGGATCAACATTCATATGATTCCCTTAACATAAGGTTCTTATATGAGAAGCATAAAGAGAATTCAGGACATTCATAGTGGTCCACAACCAAACCAGTAGTCCGACATTCAACCCAGGAATGTTCAAAGTGACGATCAATGGGGCACCAATGTTTCCAAAGAATGAAAAATCACAAGAATCCCCTTGGGAAGGGGTCTCTTGGTTGGTATCCTCAAGGAATTTTTCCATGACTTTTTATGCACAGTTTCATCCCTTGTGGGATTTTTCATGTCCATAAAAGTCTCATGCACTGACTCTGGTGAACCCATGGTATAAAAACCCACGCCTTCTAGGAGACGGCTCCATACTTTCAAGACAAATACCAGGGGTCCTTCCCAATCAGTGGAGTGGTTGATCGACCACCTTAAATATATGATCCAAAAGAGGTGATGTTGACACAACCTAAGGACAATTGTAAAAAGAAACACTCCACTAAAAATTCGTAAGAGAAACATTGAAAGAAAATAATGTTTCCAAATATTCATCCTAGGTGGATAAGATATTGAGTCCAAAGCAATGAAAAAGTGGAAAGGGACCTTTTGGACGAAGACACTGGTTGATTAAGTCCCATGAACCAATGAATGAAGGAGTGAGAAGTAGTTACCCTGATCTCCACTAACCAACCTTATTCAGTGCAGGTATCCATGCTTTGTGAGGCACCCTCTAGTAGTACTGAAAAGAGTGATACAAAGACTACCCCAAGTGCCATGGTAAACCCCCCGCAGTCACATATGAGATCCCTAGAAAAAACAACTAAGGTCACCAATTCACAATCAACATCCGAGGGGTATAGTAGATAGTCGGGATAGAATATATGGGCAGGGTAACTAAGCCCGAAGCCTTTAAAGTTCCACCTCCCATGGAGTTAAGGGCACTGATGAAACCCCCAATATATGATCTCTCCACTACTCTTAGTTAAGATTCGTAGGGGTTATATCTTCGGTTCTCTTTTACATGACCTCGTGTTTGAATCCTATGTTAGAGCAGATTCCTGACTATACTTATACAATACTTGGGATTGAAATATCCCTAGCTCAGACTCATTTTTTGTTTTACCGGCCTTGGAGAGTTATCTCTCTGATCCTAATCGAAGACCCTAATCCCGAACTTGTTTGTGAACCATAAAAACAAAGTTTAGTATATTTTAAATTTATAGTTCATTTTAGCGGTTTTTCCTACTAAAAGGGTATAGAAGTGCAACTGATGTTTATTAATAATATTGAAGAAAATGAATTTATAAGAACAATGGCAAAGAAAACTTTACACAAATTCTTCAATAAAAAAGGGTTTCAAAAAATAAAAAATGCATGAACAATCCTTTAAACCTCGAAATGCAAATTTTTCCTTTTCTGGTGCAAAATGCACAATGCAAATTTCAAGTGAGACAAAAGAAGAAAACCAAAACCCATGCTAATATCTTTTTATTTTTCAAATATAAATCAAAACAATGCAACAAAAAGAAAGAAACCTAACTAGCAACAAACTAGGGTTTTTTCATTTTTGTTTTCTTTCTATCAAAGAAAAACTAACAAAACATACTAAAATAAAGAGTTTTTTATTGTTTTATATTTGAAAAATCCAAGGAAAACATAAAATAAAAGTCTCGAACTCAAATACAAACTCAAGTTTCAAAAATGACCACAATAGTGACCAGAAAACCAAGATTTTGAGAACAAGACTTGTCTTATAGTCATGCAATCCAAGGGATAAAAGGGAGACAAATATGAATAAAAAAAAAATTCATTCAAATTTTAGGCCTTATAAACTTTCTATAGCCCAAAAAACATTATGGGACCAAACTCCCAAAATAATACCCCCAAACTAGCTGAAACAGGGGTCCAAAAAGGCTGAAAAACAAGAAAAATAGTCACTTTTTGGAGGTATACGCAGTTTGATCCACTATAACTCGTGTATATAAACTTATATATGTGACCTATATCACTGTAGGAAGTGTGTATGAATATTATGCGTTTTTTATCCTTGTACAAAGTGTGTATATATGTGATTTGGTCTTCTACAAAGTGCATATATGACCCAACACTTACGTGTTTTTTAGCACTAATATATGCGCTTAACTCCTATATATAGGTAGTGTATGTGTGTGACTTGTCTCAAATCAAAGAACGTTTACAATTATAGAAACTTGGAAAAATTTGGTATAAATCACAAAACCAAAAATGCAACAGAGAGACCAAAAGAAAGTCAAAGGAATGGAAAGAAAAAGAGCAAGAACTTTTAGGATGATTTCAAAGTTTTCAGAGACTTAATGCAATAATCAAAGGAAAAACCAAACACAGAAGGCTCATATCATACTGAACAACCAACTTAGATCCTCCCAAAACTAAGAAGGAATCCCAAATACCAAATTCTCACATAGATATGCGACTGTGTACACAACAAATAGTGTACATACGCTATTCAAACATAGGAAAATTGCATATATACGTGATTCAATCATAGTCAAATCACGTATGGCTTAACAAAAATTAAAAAAATCAAATTCCAATCGAAGGGAAGTTTGGAGAAACTTGGTAAAATATTATTGTTGGCACAAAATTGGAGACCAGGGTTCTCAGAGGTTACCAACAAAGATATCATTGTAGTCTAGTAGCGTTGTCATATTGCAACACCCATGTTTCCCCCATCTTGTAAATATAATTACGTTATTAATAAAATACTATGGAAAAGTTTGTTAAGTGTGGATTTTAGAAAATAATGAACCTTTGTTAAGAAGGTAATGAAAATGTTTATGCTATTAAATAAAAATGAAAATTGTTGAACAACTATTTAAGGTGTTGCTAATGCAGATTATGATGCATGAGAGGGAATGATGAGGGGAATTAGTAATGGTTGAGATGAACCCTTTCCGACTAGTACTCTCTTGGATTTAACATGCCTAGACCCAGAACAACCCTCTATCCTATAGAATTTAATTACCAATGAAGCTAGTAGTTGGTAAGTCTTCCTCAAGAGTCAATGAGGATGTGGGAAGAGTACCCCATATGGAAACTTCCTGATCTGACCCACGAATTGGGAAATGGAACCAACAAATATTGTTGTAGAAGGTGAGAAAAGGAGGAAAATCATGGGTAGAAGCAAGAAGAGACACACAAATGGGTCTGGGGACCAGATCTGAAGAGGAAGAGTGTTTGCAACTCTCTAGTTCTAGAGAGAAATGTGAAAATACATTGTTCTGGGTACATGAACTATTGGGAAATGTTTGCTAATCAAACTAATAAATGGGGCTGTAGAGAAATTTAGGGATTGAGTGATAAATCATAACAATCCCCCTTTCTTGGTGTATATAATACTGGACTTACAGGTTCCTATAGGAGAAGGAGAGTAACCTGTGTCCCTTGTTGTTTGTTGAGCAAAAGAGGAACTCTCGCTCATGGCATGATACTCTATCTAGGGGGTGGCCAACTGTTATAACCCTAAATTTCACCATACATGCAAACATGGCATCAAGCCCTCTTAATTACCATTTTTTCCAATCCATCACTGAGAGTTGAAGAGGAGAAAGATACGTGGAAGCGAAGTTGTAGCTTGGTGAAGTGGAGCCCAGACCAGGTTCGAGGAGCAATTGTCGATCTCATTGTAAGTAACTTTGTGATATTAATAAAAAGGAATACCTTTTTTGTCCTGAATATGATGTGTTCAATATTTATGTTTGATTTGTATTTGATTATGACATCTAACCCACTAATTCATATATAAGATGCATGTTTGTGGTTCTTTGTTTGTTTGTTTATGAATGTAGATCATCCTTGGGAGGAGACTTGTAGTCGAGGAACAACCAAACGCAAAAGGATCGACACGGGATGTAGAGTTTAAGATAGAGTTACTAGATCTTTTTAATTTGTGTTTTATGCATGAATGTGGGGTGTATTTGGGGTATTTGTTAAAAAGTAGGAGACTTTAGATGGTTAGCTATGCCTACATGTTGAACCCTAGTGTAGTCCATAGGGGGGTTTTCCCACTATAGAAGNACACTAGGGTTCAACATGTAGGCAGAGCTAACCATCTAAAGTCTCCTACTTTTTAACAACTACCGCAAATACACACCACATTCATGCATAAAACAAAAAGTAAAAAGATCTGGTAACTCTACCTTAAACTCCGCATACTGTGTCGATCCTTTTGCATTTGGTTGTTCCTCGACTACAAGTCTCCTTCCAAGGATGACCCGCATTCATAAACATACAAACAAAGAACCATGAACATGAATCTTATATATGAATTAGTGGGTTAGTTGTCATAATCAAATACAAATCAAACATAAAGATTGAACACATCATATTTGGGACAGAAAAAGTATTCCTTTTTATTAATCTCACAAAGTTACTTACAATGAGATCGACAACTGCTCCTCGAACCTGGTCTGGGCTTCTCTTCACCAAGATCCAACTGCGCTTCCACGTATCTTTCTCCTCTTCATCTCTCTCTAGGGAATAGATTAGAATTGCAAAGGAGGAAAAAGGAAAGAATAGGGAATTTTGGCTCAAAACTCACAATGTGGCTACAAATTCTTGGGGCAAGGGGGGCAACTGAAATGGGCAAAGTTTAATTTTTCTTCTACTTCTCTTTGGAATGAGACCCCAACACATCATTTTATATGACAAAAGGATGTTTATTCGGTTGGGTGATGGGCTATAGGCGGTGTGACAATTGGGAAACTACCCAATAGCCCGTAATCTCAACAAATTCCTTGCAACTTTTTAATTTTTATAAATTTTGAGAGTATACACAGGTTGTAGTGATGCAGCTAGCATACATATGTGGGTTGTAGTGGTGCAGAAAGCATGTGTACGCGGGCAGTAATGGTGCAATGCGTGTACATCTTCAAAAATATGGTTTTTAAGAAGAGTTGCTCAGTGATGGCTTGGAAAAAATGGTAAGTAAGAGGGCATGATGTCATGTATGCATGTATGGTGAAATTTAGGGTTATAACACTAGCTATGTGATACACCAAGAGAATTTGTGGCTATGGTTGGGTGGAAAGTGACACACCCTTCAATAGTTTCCAACTATTTCTAAGTTTCAGATAAGTTTTTTTCTGTGTTTTGTATTTTCATGACTAGCTTATTTTATACTATGGATTTCTTTTGCTAAATGATTGTAGAATTTATCATCATGTTCAAATTATGGAATTGTCACTCTGATTGTCTGGCTGGCTAGAAATATGAAATAAAGTTGGAAATCTTATTATGTTGATTTGTTTTGTACATGTCTCTACTTGGAAAGGGAAGTTGTTAATATTGGGTTTTTACTCAAATTAGGAACAGAGTGTTGGTTGATCACCTGTAGCAGTATATATGAACAAATCCTCAAATATTAGCAAAGTCAAGCCACTATACTCCTTACAAAACAACTTGGCAATTATGAAATGCAATTTCTGTTAGAAGCTTTAAGGCTGGACAACTGACTTTGGTCTCTGTGGTGGTCTGTGTTAAGAACCAAATATCAATATAGCATAGAAAATCCTCAAAAAAAGTACTCAACACCTTGAAAAAGAGAGAATTTTAGATAATAAGCCTCTTTGAGGGGGCAACCTCCTTTTACCCCACTTAAATGTTCAAGTACAAGATGATTCAAAATGAAAATGCCTCCTTGGTATATATAGGAGACTAGGAGGTGTAATTAAAACTAATGGCCTAAAGATGACATAAATAAAATAACATTACTAATATAATATTCCCCAATTAAGGGGTAATAAGCCAATATTAGGGCTTAACATACCCCTCCCCTTGAGACAAGTGTTGTCCACAACACTTGAGTAACTCTCGATGCTTCTGTATAAAAGACTCATCTTCCCAAGTGGAATCTTCAGCTGGTACTTTCCTCCATTTAATGAGATACTCTGAAATGGATCTATTCCTCAGTTGGTGAATTCTTGTGTCAGTGATGGCTTCAGCCTCCAATATGATTTTTCCTTCCTCATCAAGTTCCAGAAATATAGTTTGAACTGGGATCTTTTCGCCTATAACCTTCTTTAAGCATGAAACATGGAAAACTGGGTGTACTCATGAAGATGCAGGCAACTCCAATCTGTATGCCATAGTACCAATCTTTTGCAACACCTTATAAGGGCCATAGTACTTTGGTGATAATTTATTATCCTTCTTGGCTTGCTTGAGGGACATTTGTTAGTATGGTTGTAGTCTTAAAAATACCCAATCCCCTACTTCAAAACTTCTTTCACTACGATGTTGATCTGCTTGGTGTTTCATGCGATTTTGTGCCATGGTTAGGTTGTCCTTTAAGATTTGGAGAACTTGTTGTTGACTCTTGATGTGATATTCCACTGCTTGAACCTTAGATTTTTCTTTTAGAGAAGAAGTGATGGAAG
>SNQJ01S0284856.1:0-11062 GCA_010110895.2 Picea sitchensis | reverse complement strand
TGAGCAAATAGGAATATGATCATTCATATATATAATATCTGCAGGTGTGGACAGAAGCAGGAGCAACCAATTATTTGTATCGCATTGAATCGTCTTGGTTGACAACGTATCTTGTAACTAGAGATTGATAATTGCGTTGGCCATGGCTGTGTGTCAGGACTCTTTTATGAGGTTCGACTGGAGTATTATATGTTTTGTGGTTTTATTTTAAGAATATTTAGTTTTATTTTTCAGTTATTCTTAATTATTTTGTAATAAAGCCAATGGGCTAAAACTCTCCAGTCAGTTTGTCATTGTACTATAAGTATAACTAAAAACAGTCCTACTTTAGAGTGATTAATAATATTTTTTTTTCATATAATTTCAGTTGCACTGTTTTTATATGTTAGCAATGTGCACTGTTTTTATATGTTGGCAATGTGTATGTAAATCTTTGAGTATACAACCACCCTGTAGGATAGCATAATTTTATTTATATTTATTATTTAAATAAAAAAATCTTATTTATTTTCTACACCATCATCTTATTTATAACAATATTCATAATAATGACTGGAATATAACAGTTACAAATTAATGTAAAAATTTAATCATAATAATATGTGTTAAATATAATAGTTATAAATTCTACATCATCTTACTCAAAACAATATTCATAATAATGACTGGAATATAACAGTTACAAATTAATGTATAAATTTAATCATATTATGAGTTAAATATAATAGTTATAAATTGTTATTTAAATAAAAAAAACTTATTTATTTACTGCAACTATAAGATAGTTTTACTAAAAAAAATATTCATAATAACATGATTTAAATATAATAGCTATAAATTACAATATAAATAAAGAATTCTTATTTATTTATTACACGATCATTTTACTCAAAAAAATATTCATAATAACATGAAATAAATATAACAGTTATAAATTACTATTTAAACTTATTCATAATAATATGATTTAAATATAATAGTTATAAATTGATAAATTACTATCTAAACTTATTCATAATAACATGATTTAAATATAGTAGTTATAAATTGTTATAGAATAGGATAATTAAATAATTATAATTTAATAATTTAATAAATGATTAATTTTTAAAAAGAT
Organism: Picea sitchensis; assembly: GCA_010110895.2. NCBI lineage: Eukaryota > Viridiplantae > Streptophyta > Pinopsida > Pinales > Pinaceae > Picea > Picea sitchensis. The sequence continues at coordinate 9,945 of SNQJ01S0284856.1, read as the reverse complement.
TTTTATATAATATTTACAAGATGATATTATTATTTTTTTAAATGATAAATATGTAATTTTCAAAAAATAAAAAATATATATAAATTATAATCTTTTATAAAAATAAATCAATATTTAAAAGTTGAAATGTTGGTGTTAGTAAAACTCAAAGTTGAAGCATCCATAGTAACATAGGTAGTTGGGCTCAAGAAAGGCATGGTACTTAGCTTGAGACCATGGATCCACCACCACAATTGAAGGAGGAAAACAATAATAAGATGATTAAGTATTGTAGGGGCAACCCACTTTGTTCTAAGAATCCATCCAACAAACTTACTCAGTTTGGAAAGTTTGGAAATGAGGAGGGATGTTGTGCTCCTAACTCATAATTATGGGAACTTAGAGTATTCATTGTATCCAATTGCAATGATTCCATGGTTTCATCATTTCTTCTTTTTATATTAATATTTTTTAAAATATAATAAAAATATTACTTGTGAAATATTAATTAGAAATTATACAAACATATGATTTAAAATTTTGTGAACTATAATTGTGAAATATTTTGTAAATTATAATTGTAAACGTAGGTAGAATGAATACTTTATGTTACTTGTGCAAGTCAATATCATTGTAAGCTAAACTCTTCATGGAGTGGCTAGGAAGAGCTATAAGGGTGAGTGACATTACACTCAACTATAAACATTAAAAAAAATTTCACTTATAGAATTATGCTATCTATATATATTAAAAGATACTTCTATAATAACATCACAAGAAGAATGGTATATGTTATTCCTAGTCTTGGATGCTCCATGAGATTATACTAAATGTGTAATATGGAATTTCAATGTATTGCAATGCTCATTGCCATAATTCTAGGTATGGTTTTTTTAACTTGGCATTCAAGATATACTTTATATAAAGATTTCTTAGTTTTAGTCGTGTGTGAAAGAAGAGAGATGTTTATTATTTTATGTGTTTTTCATGCAATTCTTTTATTTTTGTTTTTATTTTTTTGAAAAAAGATAAGTTTTCATGAGAATAATCTTCATCTTGATATGAGTTGTATCAAAGTGTTTATTAATTAAGGTGTAAAGCTGGTAATCATTAATTGATTACTATTATTAACTTATTGATCAGAAACAAATTAGTATATCTTGAACAATTTATTTATAATATCATACTAAAGCATGGATATTCAAGGAAAAATGAATTTCACCTTTCAATATCTCAATTCCTATGAATGCTATTTTGATTAGCTCAATATATGTAAATTCAAAATTAAAAGAAAAAACAATTTTATCTCTCAACTTTATTGGTTGTTTCTATTAAACAGTGACAACAAATTCCAAGAATAGAATTGAGATCCTATTATTCAGCATTGGTTGTAACTATTGAGACTAAGTTAAAATATTGATAGGATTAAATTTCCCTGTGTAAATGTATATAAATTTATGTAAGATGGTAGAGGTAGACAAGGAGTGTGAGTTAGTTGGTATAATTTCCATGATTTGAATAATAAGACAACCAATACCTTTGCTTGGTGGAAATAGCCCAACTTTTGGGTGAACCATGTGAAATCTCTATGACTTTTATATTCTGTGTGATTGTGTTTTCCGTATTTGCAATACCTTTGCTTGGTGGAAGTAGCCCAACTTTTGGATGAACTATGTGAAATCTCTATGTCTTTTATATTCTGTGTGATTGTGTTTTCCGTATTTACAATTCAAACAAGTGGTATGAAAGGTACGTTGGATATCCACATCTATAGTGCAAGAGCGAATTAAATAAAAATTTATCGGCACTCCCTAGAAAATGTTAGAGACTTGTATCATGCACCACAGAGCACCGATGCTTTCCCATTCATAACAGAGCACCGATGCTTTCCCATTCATAATCAAGGAACGCTAGCACTAGCACTTCCCCTTCACACTCAAGGAGCGCTCCACCATCAAACTGGGACTCCCGTTCAATGGTCCAAGGAGAGCGGATCTCCTTTAAGAAACATTCGAATGTTTTTATGAAGTGGAAAAGTATAGGTATGTTTTTTATGGAGTGAAAAAAATCTTTTTACAATATTTGGAATTAAAAATATTGTTTGCATAAAACAAAAGGGAGGAGGATGTTTTAAACGTTTTTTTTAATTGAGTAAAGGTATAAAGTAAAAAGTAAAGGTGAATCTTTTTATTTTTATTTTTAAGAGGTGAGGTTAGTAGAAAGGATGTTTTATCTTTTATTAAATCTTGTGGAGTTTGTACCATCATTCCTTCACATATTTTTTGAAAGGGCCTTGGTTATTATAAGTAGTGGTGTTTTTTGGAATGTTTTCCTAATGGCAAAGATATAGAGTATTAAGTTCAAAATTGAGAAGTTCAATATGACTGGGATGGGATGATGATGGGATGATGACTGGGAAAAATGAATTGCACCTTTCAATATCTCAATTCCAGTAAATACTATTGTGATTAGCTCGTATATGTAAATTCAAAATTAAAAAAAAAAAAACTTATTTTATCTCTCAACTTTATTGGTTGTTTCATTGTTTTACTTTTCTTGCTTAAATCAATTATTTTATTCTCAATTCACTTCATTTAGCTTGCTCACATCATTTTGATGCTTCTCAATGTATTTTGTGTAAAAACTAGTAGTTATAGTGATAACCAAAAAGATTTGACATTGAGTTTCATGGGTGATATTGTGTCTACTTATAGATTTCCCCAATCTAAATATACAAAAAAAAATGTATTCATTAAATTTAGTCTTATATATGACAATATCCATGTCTAAGTACAATAAAGAGTTGTATCTTTCTAGTAAAGACTTTGTCATGGGACAGACTTTACATTTAGGTGGAAGTCAAGTCTAGGTCTTTGTTGAATCATAAGTTATTGGTATATCTAACTTACGGGTTGTTGGATATATTCTTAGGGTTATAGTGACAACCTAAGGATTTGAACTTGGGACATACCCACTTAATTCCAAAATATTACACATTGATCATGATTTAAAAAAAAATCCTAACATTATTAAGAAATGTATCATTTTTCGAGTAAAAACTTTACTCACACATTTAACAAAAAAAAAAACTAGCATTATTAAGAGTAAATTTTTTGCATTAACAACATTGGCGTTATTTAATTTTATTGAATTAATAAAAGAAAAACTCTTCACGCTTTATGTAATGCAATGGGGAATGTTAGAGTGCACTTCTATTACTGCATTTAGATGTGCAAGATAAATCAGAGGACTTAATACATAATAGAAGGGGCACTTATTTTTATTATTAGAGTTAATTCAAGGTGATTTTTATTAAGTTGTTATAATAATTTTAGATTTTTTAAAAAAAGAATTTAATGTAAAAATAAAATAAATAATATAATAGAATATCAACAATCCATTTCATTGTAAAATAAAAATGTATAATAAAATGATAATTAAATACAAATTAGTATATATTATAATTTTAAATAAATAATTTAAAATATATTGTAAAACAAAAGTATATAATGAAAGGATAATTAAGTACAAATTAATACATATTTACAATTTTAAATAAATAATTTAAAATATATTTGTTAAGAGTTTGCTCATTAACATTTCACAATAATTTATAATTTTCTTAAAAAAAAAAAAAAATGTAAATATTAAAACTTGATATAGTGAATCTCAATATATAATATATATAAGTGTAGATTGAAAATATAATCAATTTCATAATCTATAATTTTATTTAGAAAAAATATAAATACTATATATAATATATAAGTGTAGATTGAAAATATAATCAATTTCATAATCTATAATTTTATTTAGAAAAAACATAAATACTAAAAAAATTAATATAGTGAATCTCAATATATAAGTGTAAGTGAATATTGAAAATACAATCAATCATAAATTGATATTTATCTGTTTTAATTAGAAATTTATTCATAATTAAGTAAGACTCAAAATGAGCACAAACTTTTTATCATTTAAATATCTAGATTAAAGATGAATTTTTTTACATTGTAAATTAAGTTTCTTTTCATTTTATTTTATTGAAAATTACATAAACATAAAATTCAATATTTCTTGGTCAATAATTCTAGGGAATTAGGTGTTCCAATACTAAGGATTTTTCTTAGTGAAATGGTATATATCATTATCCACAAAATTCAAAGAATGTAACTATAAAATGAAAACTAATTATATCTAAATAATATGATTAAATAAATTAGAAAGACAATTTAATTGGCCAAAAAAAACTGAAATTAAATAATTAAATTAAAAATGAAAATCAAATATAAATTTATCTCATAAGTATCTCATAGAGAATCAAATCAAATATATCAACTAATTAAAATAAAGAAATATTTAATTTAATTTCCAAAAGATATTAAGAAAACTAGGTTATCAACAATTTTGTTTTTAGTAATAGATAGCTACCCACTCAATGCTTTAGCCATCAAAATATACAACAAAGGGGAGAGGTGGCACCCTTGCCTAAGTCCTCTATTGAGGAGATTAGGTAACATATGGAGAATTATATGGGAGTCCCCTTCTACCATAGTTTGGTGATATCCATGATGTTGGGAGAGGGTGAGACCTTTGATAAAGGCCCAAAGCTCTATTGTGTTATTTGAATCATACCCGAGACTACCTACTGAGATGTGAAGAATTGACTCTTTCTCATCCATTAGAATGAAACAAAATCTATCTCGACTAGGGTTCCATTTGGATGCTCCATCAAAATTTATCTTGATCAAGCTTGGAGGGGGGCGAGCCCATTGATTGGAGCTATGTTTATGGTTGCAGCACCCATTTAATTGAGGGACGGAGGGGGTAATTTGAAGGTTCCATCCTTGGAGGATTACCTTCACACTGGGGTCACACGATAGATCCTTTATAGTCTAGGTGTTGGCCAGAATGGTCTCGGCGATATTTTTCCYGATGTGGATCCGAACTTCGGTCCAAGTTTGCTTCGTGGAGGTGAATATTGTATGATTTCAATCCTTCCATATTTCCTATAGGATGAMTCGAGGGAGAAGATGCCAAACACGTTTGAGAATGGGATTCTTAAAGGCTCGGAGCCTCCAACCAGCAATAGTATTAACAATTCCTTCCTTGTTATGGTCGGATGTGCACATCACAAGGGATACCTAGTCCCAAATGAGGGAACTAAAGGAGCATTGATTGAGAAGATGTTCTTGAGTTTCTTCTAATTTCAAACACATGTGACAAATGGAAGGACCTATGAAGCCTCTTTTCATCATATTGTTCCAAGTGAGGATGTTGTTATGCCCAATAATCCAAAGGAAGGTGTTGATGTTTGGCCATATCGTAGAATCTCAGATATTGCTCCAGATGTGGGCTTTAGTTAGCATAGAGAAGTTGGATTTCAGGCCATATGCCTCTTTAATTATGAAAGTGTATTTGGGCGTGTGTCCCCAACGTAATAAATTTGGTCCATGTTTGACTTTTATTATGCACCTATTGACCTCTTTCTACCATTTTTTCAAGACTGGTTGATTTGGATAACCCAATTCTGCTTCTGTAGTTTTCCATCGTCTCCAGGTATTGTGTTAGCCTTCTAGAACCCAAAATTAAGCAACTACTTCTAGCCCTTCCCTGGTGGTGTGTGGTTGGAGATTTCCGTGCCACTGTTATTGTTCAAGGGGTAGAATTTGTTGCCAAGATTCCATCCAGAATAATGATATGGTGCCATTACATATTTCCCAAAAAGCATCGTCTTGAACAAGGGATCTATTGTGTTTTGTTGTTTTCCAGATAAGAGAGCCATTTTGGTTTTCATTCCATCTGATCAACTAGTAGTCTCACACTATGTAGGCATATTTGTGTTTCCATAGTCTCGCCTAGATTTCGGTGGGATTCCTGAGCCACCTCCACCAATGTTTTTCCCCCAAAACTTGGTTGAGGGTTTGGGGATCCCTCAATCCCAAGCCCCCTACATGTTTTTTTTTGCATAGCTTTTTCCAATTGACCAAGGCCCACATGCAGCTTGCCTTTGTTCCTTGCCAAAGGAAATTTCATTGTGTGTTTTTTATGGTATTGAGAACATAAGTGGGGGCGACTAGAGCACAAAGTATGTACAAAGGGATGGATTGTAAGATTGATTTGAGAAGGAATAGATGGTTGGCCAAATTGAGGGTTCTAAAATTCCAATAGATTGGCCTCTTCTCCAAGGATATGAGAAATCCTTCCCAATAGCTATTATTGAGTGAATTTTCAATGAGAGGGACTCTGAGATACTTGTATAAAAGGGAGCCCCCAGTGAAGCCCAAGATTCAAACTATGAAGGATTAGACAGTTGTGGGGGTATTGAAGATGAAGATATGGTACTTGTCACAATTGATAGACGTTCCCGAGGCCTCACTGAATTCATTGAGAATTTTTTAGATTCAGGTAGATTCCCAGATAGTGGGAGATCCCATCATCATGGTGTCATAAAAAAAATGGCTATGTGTAATGGGAGGGTTCAATCCATCTAGTGGAAGACCCCAAAGGGATCCTTTTTCCACTGCAACCTTGATGTAACAACTTAAAAAAATTTCTATGATTATAAAGAGGAAAGGGGAGAGAGGGTCACCTTGGTGGATTCCTAGGGAGGACAAGAAAATCCGAGAAGGGACCCCATTGATCAAAATAGAGAAGAAAGATGACGAGGTTAGATTGAGGATCCATCTTACCCAATTCCAACTAAAACCGAAAGCAAGGAGGAGGGAGTGCATGTACTTCCAACTCAGTGTATCAAAGGATTTGGATAGGTCCAGTTTTATTAGAATTCCCAATGTACTAGTTGTTTTCAAAGAATGAACCACTTCATGTTCCAAAAAGATGTTATCCATAATTTGGCGTCCCTCTACATAACCAGATTTATCATGAGAAATGATGTGAGGAAGGATTTATTTGAGAATGAGAGTGATTACCTTAGTAAGAATATTGTATATAACATTGCAAAGTGCGATAGGCCTGAACTGATTGGGAAGAGTGAATTGATCCTCATTAGGAATAAGGGTGATGAAGGTAACGTTGAGTGATGGCAGGGCTTTCCCTGGTCATCTAGAATCTTAGATGATATGCCACATCTCCTCCCTAACCAAGGGCCAACAATAGTGGAAGAAGTTTGTGGTAAATCCATACGGTCCTAGGGATTTCCCGATCAACATGTATTTTATTGCTTGATCGACCTCCTTGATTTTGAATGGTCTTAGGAGGGTCCTATTTTTTTCCAAGGTGATGAGAGAGGGGATATGCCAAGTGATTTTCTCAATTTCTTCAGACCGGTCATGTTGGGGCTATGTGAGGAGGTATTGATAGTATCTGACCATTTCATGCTCTATATCAAAATGAGTGGTTAGGAGCTGGCCCTGCACATCTTCCAGCTTAATGATTCTATTAATATGTCTACATTGGATCATTTTTTTGTGGAATAATTTGGTATTTTTTTCCCCTTCCTTCAACCACTCTACTTGGTATTTATGCCAAATTATTTCCTCTTGAGCATATTGGTCTTCTAGTTATTGTTTAATCCTTCCTTCCTCTTCCTGTAGTTGTTTCATACGCCCTTAATGAATAATTTCATCTTGAATGATTTTCATTTTCTATTCCAAAACCCGTTGGGGTTGGAATATTTTCCCAAAGGTGGTTTTGTTCCAGTGCTTCAAGTGCATGTTGAAGTTTTTCAAATCTTGTTGAAAATAATACATTAGTGAAGCATGCAAAATGGTTGCCTCCTCCCACCATTGATGGTGATGCTCTTGAAATTTGGGGTGAGTAAGCCAAAATTTCTCAAAGAGAAAAGTATTTTTCTTGGGTGGACATGCAATCTCCATCTAGAGTAGAACAGGCCAATGATCAAAGCCGAAGATTTCTAGGATGCTAGCTTCCATGGAGAGTCCATCCATCATCAATGTTTTTTAAACTAGGAAATGATCCAACCTAAAAGGTACGTGTTGGTACACTGACCTTATATTAGACCATGTGAATTCACCATTGATGTTTTTTATGTCTATTAGACCCATATCTCCAATGGTTTCTGTGAATTCCTTAGAATAACGTTCTAACCTGCGGATACCCCTCTTTTATCTTCAAGCGAGATGATCATGTTGAAATCCCCTCCAAGAACACATCAACGTCTTTTGACGATGTTTCTTAATCCTCTCAAAATTTGTAAAAAGTTATGATTATGTGATTGGAGTTGGGGACCATAAACTTGGTGATTGTCCCCTCTTTGTCCGACCCTATTTCTCTATTATTAGTTGAGACTATCCATCTAGTGGTGAAGAATCCATCTAAAATAAATGTGGTTGGGTTCCACAGAATGGATAGTCCACCAATGGTCCCTCTAGAATTTTTGTAAGTGATGTTAGCTTGTTTATAGCATTGGGTGGGAATACGATCCATCTCTGAGCCTGAACATTTGGTTTCTTGAAGGAGTAGTATATCCATATTATCTTCTATTATACTATATTGGAGAAGACTATGCATGCTTCTCCCATTCAAGCCTCTGATATTCCATGAGATGATATTCATGAGGAAGAAGGTGTGGAGAGGGGCCGAAAACTATTAGAAATCAATTGGATCTTACCAAAGTTAACCATGAAGTTACCTACCTCCTAGATGATTTGTTGAGTGGACTTTGATCTTGTTTCTTCTCATATTTAGATTTTTATGAATGTATTTAAGGGGGTCTCGATGGATACCCATACCTTTGTTGGCCCTAAGTGTTGCTCTTGTTGTGGAGGTCAAATAGACCTTGTGTACTTTTTTGAGTTGGTTCATAGGTATGGTGTACAAATCCTTTTGTTGATAGGCCTTTTCCAGGTTAACTAGGTCCACCCCTACTAATTCTCCCTCATCCAGTTCTATTTCCATGTCCCATCCCTCCTAAATGGGTGGATCACCTGTGCCATGTGTGATTTTTTCTCTATGATTGATTTGTTCTAATATTAGTCCTTCTGGAGTACTTGTTGTGGCTTTTGCAGATTGATTTCCTTCTGGGACATGGGCTTCATGAATATCATCCGATACTTGATTAAGAATTTCAAAGGAATTGTTGGTGCTTGGGATTTTTTCCTAAGTATTCTATGCTTGTTTCCTTATACCTTATTTGCATCTTGTTGGTGTTGTCACAAATCCAACCTTTGTCTTCTCATTAGTTCCCGGATCATGCTTGGCTATATTGTTAAGAGGAAATTCCCGGAACAAGTGTCCATACTCATGGAATTTGCGGCATCTGAATGCAATGTGTTCATCATCAATTGTCTGGCTCAATTCTTCATCTTGATATTCCATATATATTGATCCTGGTAGTGGTTTAGAAATGTTGAGATATACACAGACTTTAGAATAAGAGGTATACCTTCTTTTTTTGGTTTCCTTGGAGGCTTTGATGTAGATTCCGGGGTATTTCCGATCCCTGCTAATATTTATTCCAGACATAATTCTTGAGGGAGCGATTATAGACGGATCCATATTGGTGAATGGGATAAATCCTCCTTTTCAAGGTTGAACCGCTCTATCCAATATCTTAAGAATAATACAGTTGAGTTGAAGAAATATGGTCATCCATCAAAAGTTATCTCTTTGTCTTCAAGATTTAAAAAATTCACTATAATGAAGCCCTTTGACCCTAATTGAAGCTCAAAGTGGCCTTTTGGTTTCCACCAGTGGTGAGTCCATTTCATCGAGTCCTTCTCATATGGCCACAATCCAAGAAATTTAATGATCAAGGAGTGATCCCTTATATACTTTGTATTATATATGATCCAGATAGTGTTAACTCTGTATCATGGCGCTGTGAACACTTGCAGAAGACACTTTCCTGGTTCCCAGATCCGAGCCTCTTTTGGATGGGAGGACTCGAGATCAATATCCATGGTTTTTCCTTTGTTTGATCCCTCAAAAGAGGTTGTGGCTTTGAGGTGAGGCAGAAGATCAAGTTATTCCCCCCCTGACTTT
>SNQJ01S0284854.1:0-11024 GCA_010110895.2 Picea sitchensis | reverse complement strand
CTCCAAGAACAAAGAATGATGCGAATACATTACAAGCCAAAGAAAAAAGACATCAAGCTCCTCCATAAATATGTTTTGAGGACAAAGCATTTCAAAAGGGGAAGGAAATGTAACAAATATCCATATAAATATCATTAAATAATAAGTAATAATTAAAGGGCATGCCTCAAAGGACATAACTATTAATGAAAGGGTATTCTCGCCTAGGTATATATACATGGACCTCATTTGTAATCAATCATATTATCTCATATATTATATTCATACATTCTTTATTCTATTATTATTTATCTAGATGGTTTTCTTTATAATATTCTAAATATTTTGGATGTGTATGAAATGAACTGAGTTAGTTAATCACTGAAGGATACAAAGTGTGGTGACTTTTTATCCAATTCCAACCAAACCCTTTTGGATAGAAATGAAAACCAATGAGAGGTATTTGAATTGACCTCCTTTGTTGAAAGAGAGAGCCTTTCTCCTATTGAGAAGCCCATATACCCTCTCCGTTGTATACAACTAGCTTTGGTCCTTTCAAAAGGAGTGGAGGGAGGGTTAGGGAAGAATGGGCACAAGGATCTACTTCTTACTTCTAGTGGTAGGGAATCCCATATCTCAATTACCCAAAAAAAATCTTGGAAGGAAATACAACAAGGAAAACAAAAGGTTTTATATAGGGCCCTTAGATCAAGTTGAGCCCTTGATATGGATTACCTAAGATACTCATGTCTTTTAACATTAGGGGCTTGGGAATTACAATAAAAAAACTATCCTTAAAAGGTTGTTGGATCTTCACCAACATGAGATTATTCTCATTTAGGAAACTACAGGGTAGGGGATAAATATTCATGGATAATTGAATAAATTCTAGAAGGAACGAGACTTCATACATGTTGAATCTAAGGATAGACTAGGGGGGTTAGCATCTGGGTGGAGTAAAGGGTCCTTTAGGTATTTAACTAAAAAATTATTAATTTACGTGTTATAGAAAAGGTCTATTCTCTTGAGATGGGAGAATATTTCAATATCATCAATAGCTATGGGCCCTATGGGAATAACATTGAATTCTTGGAAAGGATATTTTCTCAGAAAATGTTCAAGGAAAATAACATAATCCTTGGGGGTGGGGGGATCTTAAATTCACAATCAATGGAGATGAGCTTCGAGGCAGTTATTCCAGAACAGACTCATTGGTAATTTTTTTCTCAATAAAATGGAAGAAGCTATGCTGGTAGATGTGGAACCATCTAAGATAGTCTCCACTTGGAGGAATTAAACAATTGGTGAAGCAAGGGTGGAAAATAGGCTAGATGGATTTTGGATCTAGCATCCCCTTTGTAATGTAACTACAAAGGATAATATGGGGTAATATGGGGTACCTAGGGAGGTACCTAAGGGGATAATGAATGTAATGTGGCTATAATATTGGAATAGGCCCACTATGTAATTAAAATGAAACAATATAGAAATAAGGGGTAGTTGCATAGGACTCTTATGAATACTCATGAGATAGTATAAATACACATGATTGATTTGATAGCTCTTTCTTGGGCATGAAGTGGGAGAATTTTTGGATACAAAGTGGGACATTTTTTTCCTTTTGCATATTTTTTACAAGAAAAAAAGAATGACAATATTCGGGTCGATTTATGAAACTTTGTATATAGAATTTGAAGAAACTATCCATAGATCTGAATTCTATTGATGTTTTGTAGCAACAAGAGGTATTTCCTCCTAGAAAACTTTTCTTAGAGAGGAATATTCCAAGAATTCAAAGAAATACCATTGATAAATTGAAGAAACCCTAGGAATAAATAGAATACCACATAAGAGAATTCGTCCCCACAGGAAAACAATAAAGTAATATTGAATACCCCAAAAGAGAAGTCGACCCACTGGAAAATTAATAAAGGAAAAATATAATTTCTCGGAAGAGAAGTTAGCCCCAGTAAAGTGACTGAACTACTATAAATAAAGGTGATGCCTTTGCTCATTTACACACACTAAACTCATCATCTCAACAAGGAAAATGAGGCACAAGTCTGAGGAAACCCTAGGAGACACTGCAACTAGGGTTCTTGGTGACTCTTGGTGGTTTCTCTTGTGCACTATGTAACATCCCCAACATCCAACTGGGCTATGCCACACAAAAGTTTTGAACTGTATGCAAATTAAACATATACACATAGAAACTCTTGCGGAACTTTATATACAAAAATTAAAATAGACAAATAAATTTTGTAATGCACAGATTCATATGGAAATAACACTAAACATATACATGCAACATAGACATGAATTAATCATAAATATAAAAATAGGTATAAACCACACACAGAAAAAACCCATAAAAATAAATGCATAAATAATAATGCAGGATGTAATTTAACACACAATTGACACTTATCTTGGTGAAAATATCGCCAACTACGTGTAGACCTTGCACGAACCTCCCAGTCTTAGACCATACTGCTCATCACTCTCAGTAGTGGGTCACCCCCGAGCAAGGAATAAACTCCACCCGGGTAAAGGGGTTCCTAACCAAGCTGATGTATCTCAGACAATAGGAAAGACTATGTCAAAGGTGACTACTCAAACTAACAGCCTATAGTCCCTCATTCCCCACATGCCTGTCCCACCCCAGCAAGTGTGCCCCTTCTCTACTCAACAATCCTTCGGCTGCCCCACTTCCTTTGCGGGCTTCATCAACAGGCCGATCATGAAGTCTCAGAGCCCTGTAGCTGCAATTTAACACCTTCCAGAAATCAATTCTCAAAAATTCTCTCACCTAGAGAGAAATTTATCATGCCCCTGACAACTCGCCTCTTCAATATCCCATGGGCCTGACGACCCACTTCTTCAGTCCAACTCCCAAGCTAACCAAGTACATATACATGTATGGGTACAAATACAGGTATAGGTACATGTACAGATATGGGTACAGGTATGGATACAAGTATAGGTATGGATACATGTACATGAAGGTACGAAGGACAACTAAATGAGTGAGTGAATGATGATGGAAGGATTGAATGGGAAAATGAACTAAGTCCAAACTATATGTATTCATGTTCCCAACTTGAAACTTGTAATGTTGAGAGCTACTTTGGTCCACTTGTCCCCATCTTTAGAACTTAGGATAAAATAATTATCCATACTTTATACTTTAAGGAATATTAATATAATATTCCTTTTTGGATTAAGCTCCCTAGATTAGCCCCTTATCATTAAATTTTACCCCCCCCTTTCCCTAACTAGTGGAGTTTAGTCCCCCACACTCTTTTACTGTGGTCGGTCTACACGCATCGATGTATTATATTAATGATCAAACATAGACAAAAATAGGCTCATTGGCCTTTAGCATCTAGGATCTCCGGTCTAATTAAACACATAAGCCTCCTAACTTATAATAACTAGCTCACCAACATATACAACACAACATATACACAAAGGCTCCCTAGCCTCAAAATTGCGCACACTTAAGTTTGCTGCACGCAGTATCCTAGAATATGCACACTTCATCATTTTAGTGCACAGTACATGTGTGCACTATATCATGGAAGGTGCATACAAAAATGATATAAAAAATATCACCAGATTAAGTACATTTGCATTTAAATTTACAATTGGGGTTCGACCTAGGGGTATTACAATTCCCTCCCCTTATTTATGCACTGTCCTCAGTGCATTATGTACACATATACAACCAAAATTTCAAAAATCCTCTAAACTATTCAGGTATTTTGCCCGCATTGCATCCTCATGCTCCCAAGTAGTGTCCTTAGGACCGTACCAGGTCCATTGGACCTTTACAATCCCTATGGCTTGATTCCGGAGCTGTTTGATTTTCCGGTACATAATGCGTACCAGATGTACTTGGAAAGTGCCTTCTTGCTCCACTTAAATCAAATTCTAATCAATAACATGAATAACATCAGATGTATATTTCTTAAGCAATGATACATGAAATACATTATGAATGGTCATTGATGTAGGCAAGAAAATCATGTATGCTACAGGCACAATCCTCTCTAATATTTCAAACGACCCACAATAGCGAGCTGCCAACTTTGAACAATTTCCCAACTTCAGGGAACTTCTGTTGGCCTTCACTTTCAAGAATACATATTTCGCCACTTTAAATTCTCCGCAAGTTCTGCCCTTATCAACATAGATTTTCTGCCTATCTTGGGCAACCTTTAAATTTTGTTTTATTTTCAACATTTGTTCCTCCATTTACCTGAGTAAATATGGCCCAACCACTACTCTATCTGCTGGGTTATCCCAACTTACCGGTGTGTTGCAGCTTCTGCCATAAAGTGCCTCAAATGGGCTCATCTTTAAAGATGTTTGGCACCCATTTTTATAAGAAAACTCTACTAAGTGTAGGTAGTCTTCCCATTTTGATGGTTTATCCATCACATACATCCTCAACATGTCCTCAATCACTTGATTCACCCTCTTTGTTTGTCCATCTGATTCTGGATGATAAGGTGTACTAAAATTCAAATTTGTTCCAAATCCCTTAAATAATCCTTTAAAAAAATTTGATGTAAATTTTGGATCTCTGTCAGGCACAATTGTCTTGGGTATATCATGTAATCGAGCAATTTATCTCATATAAACATAAATAATGTTGGCTTCCTTGTGAGTGAGCTTTACTGGAACAAAATGGACAACTTAGTAAGCTTATCCACCACTACCATGATAGAATCATCTTGCTTGTTTGTTCTGGGAAGTTTTGTGATGAAATCCAATGTTACAACTTCCCATTTCCACTCAGAAATGGGTAATGGATGTAGCAAACCAGCTGGGTGTCTATGCTCAACCTTTACCTTTTGACACTCCAAACATTTGACAATAAAATCAACAGCTTCTTTCTTCATGCCTGGACAATAATATTGGCTCTTGACAGCTGCAATAGTTTTCTGATAATTTGGGTGCCCAACATAAGGTACATTATGCATTTCTCTCAATATCAGTTTTTTCAATTCTTGGAAATTTGGTACATAAATTCTGCCCATGTACATAAGAATTTCATCATTTTCTAGCTTATAGTTTTCAATTTTCTGTTGCACAATACCTTGCTGTAACTTTGCCACTAATTCCTTGTATTGCAAATATGATTTTGCAGCCTCCAAAATTATATCTTTCAAATCTGATTGGTACATGATAATGGCTGTAGCATGCAACTCATGCACTCTTCTGCTGAGTGCATCAACCACTTTGTTCTCTTTCCCCTTGATATGCTTTATATCAAAGTCATATTCACTGAGAAATTATAACCATCTGCTTTACCTAGCATTTAGAGTTGGCTGATCAAATAAATATTTCAGACCATTATGGTATGTCCTAAGCTCAAACCTTTTCCCCATGAGGTAGTGCCTCCACTTCCTCAAGGAATGCACTATGGCTGCCAAATCCAAATCATGAGTGGCATAGTGCCTTTCATGCTCCTTCAAATTCCTTGATTCATAACATACAACAAACCAATTTTGACTGAGGACTCCACCAAGTCCTTCTTTACATGCATCGATGCATATAATCAAGTCTTCATTTGGATATGCAATCCTTAGAATTGGAGCACTAGTTAACAATTGCTTCAAGTGTTGGAAACTATTTTCACAATCCAATGTCCACTGAAACTTCACACCCTTATTTTGCAAGGAACTGATTGGGTGTGAAATCTTTGATAATCCTTCAATAAATCTCCTATAGTAGCCTGCAAGGCCCATGAATGATCTGACCTCTGTCACATTCTTTGGTGCTGACCATTCTCTAATGGATTCTATCTTCTCAAGATCCATTGCTATCCCTTCCTTTGAAATGATATGCCCCAAATAATGAATTTTCTTCTGATAAAATGAGCACTTGTTCAATTTGGCATACAACTGATGCTCCCTTAATACTTTTAATACCATCCTCAAGTGTTGTTCATGCTCTTCCTCCAACTTAGAATATATAAGAATGTCATCTAAAAATACAATGAGAAACTTATCTAAGTATTCTCTGAAAATACCATTCATTAAACACATGAAGAAATATGGTGCATTTGATAATCCAAAGGGCACCACTGTGAACTCATAATGACCATACCTTGTTTTGAAAACAATCTGTTGACGATTAAAATCGCAATGATGAATTCTTCCCGCAAAGGATTGCTAAGCCCTATTATTTATTTATGATAATAATAATTAACTAGTAGGTGGGACCCCCTTGTAGACTAGAGGTGCAAAGATAGACATGTTACGCTTATATATTGCTATTGTTATGATGTTGCCTACACAATCCTATACATTTGATGATGCAGTATTGGTTTCATTTGATATGATGACATGGTTGGTTGATGCATTGTTGCTAAATGCTGTTGATATTCACTTGCAATACAAGGCAATGCTATGGATACGAGGATTAAATTGTTACACGTGTTATGTTATGTTATAGCATTGATTAAAACAAAAAACTTATACATGATTTTATGCAAAGATAGTATGATGATATGGGATCTTGATAAAAAAAAAGGAAAAAAACTGAGGATAAACCCTAATGTTATGGCAAAAGGGACTACATCTAAACCTTGAAAGTGTATATAATAATGACAAATGTGAAGTACCTAGCTGCTACTATGCGATTGTATTTAAAGGATTATATGGGAGCACATATGGGAATGCTAACATATGATTATTATTGAATTTATGACATGTTTCACGTGGCACATTATAGAATGGATATGGCATCAAATCTATACAATAGATATGGCATTGAATTATGCAATGGTTATGGTTTGAATTTAATGGTTGATGTTATGTTAATGGGATGGATTGTACGTGAAATTGAATAGGGACAGGTGAGGAAGCGACGTGAATTTACTACATGTCACTCCAAACCACCCTCGAGCCCGTCACCCTAACCTAGTTTCATTGTTTCTCTATTGGTTGTGGAAGCTCCCCGATTTCAGGTTTTGAAGGGGAAAACTCAGACCAACTCTTCATTTGAAGCGATTTTTCACTGGTATGGCTCTTTGCTTTCCATCCATGATGGACTCTCTGTATTATGAATCAAATGGTGGATCAGGATTGCATGGGTTCTGTGTTTTATTGAGTTTTCGACTGAATATCAATGCTGTGTTATGGTGTCCTCTGTGGTTACTGTGGAATGTTGGCATTTTGAAGGAAAGTAATGGGTGTTATTTCTTTTTCAAGTTTGCACATTGGTTATTGATAAAAATGAATTTGGTCAGCTTGGATTTTTATGATGATTCTCGGTGGAAAATGCTAACAATGGTGCAATGAGCTCTGAGGTTATTGTTGTGGGGTTTTACCACCAGTCTGGGTATCGTTTGTTTTCGTCTTGGTCATTGTTGTGGTTCATCCTCCAGGTTGCAATGAAAATGTTGACAGTAGTATTATTCTTTCTCTGTTTGGCCGAGCCCGAGCTATTTTTTGTTATGGATTGTCATTATCACCGAAAGCATTCCACAGTCCAATCTTGTTTTGACCAAATTGTCAAATGGAGGCTTGTGTATGTATCAAATGGCTACAAGTTGTGCTCTGGCATTATTTTCACAAGATTTTTAACACCCTCTCATCTCATCTCTGTTATAATGGCCGACTGTTATGTTCGTGAGCCTCACTGTCAATTTTTTTTCGACGGTTATTGACCTCTTGGGTGTTGGGAAGACACACGGTCTCTCTATGTTTCCAAGGATTCTTCATTGTTTAAATTAACCCTTGTTTCCTCTCTGTAATACATTTTTAGAGGCATCTGTGTGTGCCTGCGTTGTTGAGATCTAATTGCCTTGTTTCTACTTGGGCATTCTCTTTATGGCTCTGTCAAGTTATTGGGGTTATAAGTTGAAAGACTATGGTGTTTTCAAAGGATCATGGCTCTCTGTTCTTCCAAGATTTTACTTGTTTACCTGTGATTGGTTCTCGGTGGTAAATTATTTTATGAGGTAAAAAGGATGACGAGCTCTCTGTGTTTTTCGAAGGTTAAACACACTCTCATTACCTCTCTATAGTAAAGTTTATTGAACGTGACTTGGTTCTGGTTCTACTGAGGACGATTTGGTTTATCGAGCCTAATTTATTCTGTTTCTCCTCGAGCACCTCTGGTTCTGTCAAGATTTTGGTTTACCAGTTTAATGATTGTGGTAATTATAAAAAGAGCACATGCTCTCTGACTCAAGAGACCATTTCTTGATTTTGTCTATGTGTTTTCTTTCTGTGATGAATTTGTTTGAACAGAAAAAAGTATGGTTACCTACAACTTGAAATATTTCCTTTTCGTCGATTATGGTCTTTCTTATCGTGTTGAATCCTAGCATGATCATGATTCCAATTGAGTTGTAAAGGCACATGTGTGTATGATCGATTCATCAAATACGATCTTGGTCCTGTCAATTTTAAAAGAGACACCTGTGTGTCAATATGGTTCTGTTCTCTTCATTCTCTTTATGTATCTGTTTTTTTATCGAGTGTTTCTTTTGGAAGAAAGTCTGTATATGTTTGATGAATGTAGATCTCAAGCTCATAACTACTTGTTTTTGGGTTAAGTACCGTGGTCGAATTAATATTGGTATCGATTATATTGTTGAAGGCCTGTGTGTATGTTTGGTTCATTAAATATGCTCTTGGTTCTGTTCAGATTTAAGAAGGACTTATGTGTGATTAAATTGTGCCCGATCATTGTTTGATGATAGTTGACTGTTGGTGGTTAGCGTTGGTTCTAGTATCATATGATTTCTAGGGATGGATATTGGATATAAATAGTGGAATCGTTGTGCATATTATGTTTGTTTTAAAAAGAAGAGATCAACATTAGAGCATGCAGGACTGTGGCTCGAATGATTATTTGTTACTGTGGGATTTGAAATGATTTTCATAGTCATTATATAGGATGCACAAATTGACATAAATTGAATAATTCTGGGAAATCAAATTGTTTTATTGAAGACAACAAACAATTTGTTTGCAATTGAGGAACATTTAAATGTTTTTGGTCTTGGAAGTGGATGCTTTTTGGATTGAAATTGAAACAGAGCTATGATTGATGTTTGATTTAATTTATTTTATGAACAATATCCGTATAATTCCCTCTCATTTTCTCACTTTTTTTGCTCATTATAAATCCCCTCACGATCCCAAATTCATTTTGCACGCCCTGTTCACGAAAATACAATTAAAACTTTGTATGATATTGATTAAAAAATGACACAGAGATAGGTGACAATTGATATATCTTGGTATTGTTTGCACAGTCAATTATTTAATGAATTGTCAAGCAATACTCTTGTTCTTACTCCCTGTCATGATATCAATTTTTCACTTATTACAATCCTCCTATATATCCCATGAACCTCATTTCACCCCCTGTTCATTTGAAAATTATTAAATAATTTTATGGTTTGGATTGCATGGGACTGATGTTAATTTCTGAGCCAAACTTTGTTTCATATAAAGAGAATGTCATGTATGGTCCGTTAAGAGTTAATTGCTAATAATTGCTGCATACAGGATGAGATTATTCAATAAAGGCAACCATGGTTGAAACGATAGGGGCAGAGGTAACTGGAACAGAGGGCCTAGAAGGCACAGATTCTCAATACATTTTGATGTCGATCCTCAAGAGTTAAATTAGCTTTTTCAAGCTGGGGTTTTCAATTGGATTGGGAAAGGGATAGTTCAACCTAGACCAGAGAGGCCTCCCTTCTAGCCCCAAAATGTTCCTGGTATCACCATGTCTCCCCATGTATCTTTGAAACCTGAAGTTTTCGAGAATGATGGATGGCAAGAGATTGTTCACCCAAAAATCTCCCACCATCGTGGCTGCCCAAACTTGTCATTACCTCCTCCTCTTCCACCTGTAAACCCAAATGCTCAAATTTCCCCCGCACACTCACATGTACAGTCCTCCCATGCAAGAAAACGACTCAAAACCGAGGCTCACCATGTGCTTGAAAAAGGTAAAGCTGTTGCTTCTCCCTCCTTTCCTTCAAGTAACTCAACCAAGTCAGTGTCTTCCCGTATGCACTTGAGAGATGACTGCCCCCATGTCATTAGTGAGATCAAGCCTCAAGGTTCCACCCAACCTAAGGCTAATTCAGGGAAGTCCAAAGGGGACAACATCAACAAAGGAAGAATTTCCTCTCAAAGTGGAAAATATGGTTTTTGATTATGTTTTTATAATCGATTTGTTGAGGATAGTGAAATGCTGAAAGTTTTGGACAACAAACTATTTTTGGATATTGTGGATATTTACATGTTTGGATATAATTTGAAATATCTCTGATATTTAAATTTCAAATCGTGGAAATAATTATGGGAGCCACAAGGAGGCACGTGTTTGATTGGTTGTCTAATTATTTTTATTTTTGTTAAGAAATAAAAGGGATACACAAGGGGTCCCACCTACTAGTTATTATTTAATAAAAAGACCCTAAATTATTATTATTATTATTTCTTCCTCTAAACTAAAGATTAGTTAAGTTTTAATTAACTTAACTAAATGAGGTAGTTGAACTACTTCAACTAATTTGGAATGCATAAAATCCAAATGAGAAGGAAGAACAAGGGGAGAATAGAAGGAGAAAGCATACTAAGGGTCATATTGTAGATAACAAGGTTCAAAGATGAACCATATCATTCAAATGCTTGTTTCATAGGTGTTGATCTATCTTTGATAGTTTGTGTAGAATTGCATGTTTATGAATTGAGTTTCATGACTGATAAAGGATATTGTGCAGAGTCAAGTGGGCAATAGTCTGTTGCAAGCTGATCCAGATTTTAAAGTTCATTTTTTACTTCTTTTCAAAGTCCCTTTGTATGGTTTTCATCGGGGATATCTAAGTTTGATCTTGGTCCATGCCCCCAAGGGATGTTTGTAAAGAGAAGGATACTTTTGATTTCTTGGAATGAAATAAAGTGATTTCTATTCTGTCTCATTTATGTTAATCTGTGACTTGGTATTTTTTCTTTTGATCTCCATATTTACTTTCTGCAATATGTTTGTATTCAGAAAAATTA